>JASCZW010002071.1:81988-264837 GCA_034211315.2 Aedes japonicus | reverse complement strand
AGCTGGAACCAATGGCTATTTCGAAAGACTTCAAAGGAGTACGATCTCGGAGTGGGATAAGAAAATTAGAAAATCGTTGGACTCGCTGTATCGACCTTGGGTGGAGAGTATGTTGAGAAATAAACCGAATTTGGAAAAAATGTTTGCCGACTTTGCCCCAACAACCTGCGTTTTCTTCGCCATATTCCGCACTGAACGCCCCAAACTCACCCTGAATCTTTCTTTTGATGGCAGCGATAACCCTCTGAATCTTTTTTCTCGTCCATTGGTACACATTCTTCATTTTTTTAGTTCGGGGAGGTGCATTTTCAAACTTCGTTGCGAAATTGGGCCTGTGATACATAAAGCTAGGATTAAATGAAAGTTTGCTCTTCAGTGCTCGTTTGACAAGATGTAAGATTAAGGTTTTTTTAAGATCTATAACTAGGATGTATCACGACCCCAAGCTATTTTTAATTGATATTTTGTGAATATTTTTCGATGTTCGAGTTCGTGTAGTGTTAAAAAGGTTAAACGGTTGGAGTCTCCCACGTGGTCTTGAAAGGGTGAATGGTGTGGCTTGTAGCTCTGTATGTACTCTCAGTGCCGTTGGAAGTTGTGTGCGCGCTGCCACGATGGGTTTGAAAACGTTTGAAACTAGTCCAAAGGTTAAAGGCGGTATTATTACCAAACATATGCTCTTATTTATCCATGTAATATACCGTTCTAATAAAATACAATTACCAATAAAATCCGAATTACTTTATGAAATAATTGAAGTTTGAATCTGTATGAAAATGTATTGACACGGTATACAGCAAACATTTTTTTCATCTACTTACTTACTGAATTGCACTTTGATGGAAAAGACGTTATTCTTACGTTCATATGGCTCTTACGTCAAAGCTGTTTTTCCAATATTATTCACATGATTTCGAACAAAAAAAGTTCATATGTCAACTTTTCTACTATGGATGACGTCGTAGTTAGGCGTAGCAACGGAAAAAGTGAATCTCGCTCGTTTTAGCTTTTTCGTCGGTTACACAATTATCGGCGGTAGGGCGCCATACTATTTTTCCAGTACCAATGCCTATCAATCATCACTGCTAATCAGCAGTATTCAATCCAACCGATCTGACGCTTTTTACTCATGTGAGTGTAGCATGTGTGGCAATTTCGAAAATCAGCTGAACTCGGTGCAAACCTTGCTACGTTTGCAACTAAATGAATGAAAATTTAATAGAACTGGCGCGGTTATTTTTTTTTTTTGAACGAGTTTTGTTAAAATATTTTTGTTTGCGAATGCAATCTTTGGTAAAAAAAATTGTTGTGTGTTTTTAATTTAACCGTTAGATTGGTTTTTACTGGGTCTTTCTGTGTAGAAGCATTTCATAGACAAACATTTATCTTCAAACGAAACCGTATCTTGTCAGTTTGAGCGTAATTTTCTCTTGCATAATCTTAGATTAACTTCTTGTGCATAATATAGCACTAAGAGTAACTCAAGCATCCCCCATTCTTGACTAATAAGGGGGTCAACTTCTATCATAACATTCTGCTAACCCGAAAAATACACATTTTGTGTTTTAGTTGCCTGGATAATTCTTCAATTGGTTAAAACTTCTGTTTCATTTGTATGAGAGCCCCTCCCCTCCAAAAAGAGGATATGTCTCGAGCCACCAAAGAAGAAAATCCTGCCCAAAACCCCTAGATGCCAAATTTAATTCCATTTGCTTTGTTAGTTCGCGAGTTATTTGTGCTTCATTTATATGGAAGGCCCCTTTCAGACGGGTAAGGAGTTTCAAACCATCATACTTCTCATGCCCCAAAAACTCCTGCATAAAAATCTAAGAGTAGGGATGATTGTAATGTTCAGTTCAAATTTGTGTTTCATTTGTATAAGAGTCCCCTCTCCACCTTCCAGAGAGAGAAGGAGTCTCAGAACAGCGTATAAACATTTCTTGCCTTCAAAAACCTACACATGCCAAATGTGGTTCCATTTGCTTGATGAGTTCACGAGTAATGCAAAAATATATGTTTCATTTGTATGAGAGCCAATCCTCCTGATAGGGGAGGGGTCTCGAGCCACTCACAGAAACATTGTTTGCCTTCAAAAACCCCTCTGATGCCAAATTTGGTTCCATTTGCTTGATTATTTTTCAAGTTATGCTGAAATTTGTGTTTGATTTGTAAGAGAGCCCCTTCCCCATCCTTCCAGGAGGGAGGGATCTCGAACTATCAAAAGATCCTTTCCCTGTCCCCAAAAACCCCTGAATACAAATTTCCATAGCACTAGGAATAGTTCTCATGTTTGGTTGAAATTAGTGTTTCATTTGTATGGAAGCCCCCTTTACGAAAAAGAAGTGGGTCTCAAAACTCATAAAAGTTAATGTCTTGCATTCTAAATATCGTCCACGCAAAATTTGGTTCCATTGGCTGTTGAAATTTGTAATTGATTTGTATGGGAGACGCACGCAACCCCTCCCCCCCTCTTGAGTGCGGAAGGGGCCTCGAACTATCATAAGAACCTTCCTCGGTCCCAAAACCTGCATACAAATTTTCACGCTGATCGGTTCAGTAGTTTCCGAGTCTATAAGGGTCAAACAGACAAACAGAATTTCATTCTTTTAAATACAATATGGTTTTTTACACGGTTTTTTTAAACACGGTTTGTTTTCTGCGATAACTCCAGAACGGAACAACTTATCAACCTAATTCAAATCACATTTTACGTTTTGGGCAAACAGTATTCATACGGCAGCTTTTCAAAAAATTCACTATTTTTGGTGTATATACTCAAAATTTTAGAAACTTTATTTTGACCATTGCATGGAAAGGGAATATGTTTATGCATGTGTATTTATCAACCCTATTTAGTCTTTTTTACACGGTTTCATAGTAAAAGTGGAACGTATCCCCCTGTTTAAAACACATTGGTGTATATATGTATATAGATTTGTATAGGCTAAAAGTTGATAAAACTACTTTTTCGAGGTGTGTATGATCATCAAAATCTCAAATAAAAAATTGCTCTTAATTTAGTTCGTTATCGGCAGTTTTGTTAACATTTCGAAGGAACTTTACTCAAGACCACCTTTGAATCAAAATTAGATTAATTAATTTTGACAAAACAATGACAAAATGACATTCGTTTGATATGTTCATACATTGCTCAATTGTTTACAGCCAGATACTTGAACTTGTAATGAACTTCTTACAAGTTTTACACTAGCTATTGTTAATAACCTTCCACCTTATGATAAGGACCCATTAAAAGGAATTTTCATTTTCAATTAATTAGTACGTCATTTTTCATCACTAAACACACGTGTGGCGGTTTCTAACGGCGACAAAAGCTTATGTTTAAATGATCGTGCTGAGAACTGCATGGTAGACTATAATTATCAACTTTTGCAACTGATCGGATTCATGAACAAAGTGTGTAGGTATTGATGCAGAACGGAGCTTTAAAATGTTGAAGCTTTTTAAGTTGATTTCCGTGAAGAATAAGAGTTATTTTTTTGTAGTAATTCGGAAAAACTTCTCAATTTTATGGACAATTTATGGACATATTTAATTTAAAAAAACTGATAATGGAACAAACACGTTTCCAAAACACCTAAAAATCCCCAACTAGATATTTAAAACATAATCCACAATGGCTACAAAATGTTATTCAATGATCTTTTTTTCTGTAAAACATACCAAAAAAGGTATTGCTTGGATATTTAAACTGAAATTATCGAATTATCAACCACGCGATTCACATTTCGTTCCATTTAACACACATCACAAAACAATGCAACACGAAGGATGTTCTAACATCGAGTCTAATCACTCAATTTCACCTTTCAAATAAAATTCACATTCATCAAAGGATCCATCCTTAGAAAATATCACCAAACACGTAAATCCTTGCTTCAATTTTCGGGATATGCAATTCCTTAGAGTTCGCTTCGGTTTTGTTTTGCTTAAGAATAAAATGTACCCTTTCGCCGAGGAAATTAAATTCTCTGCTGGGAAAGGTCTCCAAAAATAGTTATTGCTTTTATATTCGGTCTAAATTTGCATTTAGGCTTATTTTGTAAATGTTACATTTTGTCTATTGCTTCCTTCCGCCACCCGGGGACACAATTATATGATACATTTGCCGTCGTTCTTCTCTAGCGATCGGTAGGCGGTTCGGTTTTTTCGAGAACGGACGTCACCGAACCGAGAAGCCTTTACCGGTGCTGCACACACAAACATTGAAGGGAGGAAAACTCGATCCTCCCCACCACCCCTGCTGGCTGCCTAGAATGGATGCAGACAGCACAATAAAAGACACAACATGAACAAAATAAATAAATTCAACCGAGCGAGACACCATCGGAACGCCAAATACTACACGCGGGAAAGGACGAAGTGCGGGGAGCGTGGGTTGGCTTTATTGTTTTCGGCTATGGGGCGGAAAAATATATAAAAACCGGGGTCGTCCAGTAGCGGAAAGTATATAAAGAGGAAGTGTCCGTTTGATTTCTTTCGGCTAGTAACGCTCGAAAAATTTGAAAATTCGAATTTTAATTAGATCACCCGATCCGGCTTGGTCGTCCTGGAGTCAGGAACAACAGCAGCGGGATAGCATGCATAATTCAGGAGGAAGGGGGAAAATACGTTAAACCTGTAAATGATAGAGTCAGCTGGACTACGACAGCAGCAACTTAAATGCAGAACGAAATGGAAGAAAGGGGGAAATCCTCTGGCAGAAGCTCGTGTGGCACGTGCGCTTGCGCGGACAGAAGAACAAGTGTAAGTTGGTAAGTCTCTACAGGTGCACGAAGCGATCGGACGAGAGGTTAGTTGCATTGTCCCGTGGAGTTAAATGCGGATGCGATTGAACATAGGACTTTACCAAGTTTCAACTGATGCAATGCTCAGGTGCGGGATGTGGTGTGGCTTTTATGTAGTAGAGCTGACAAATTTCTAGAATTTTGTGTTGATGATAAAGATGAATTTCGTTACACTTAATGTCGAGTGACATTTGAAACCTGAGATGTTTGATCAAATGTCAAAACCTGTCTTGTAATTCACAAACTATTCGCATGAACAGGGGCTGATTCACAAAATACAAATCGATTTTACTATCGTTCCAAAAGTATCACTAAGCTAAAGATAACTCATAGCTAACCAAAAGTATGGACAAAATCAGGGGTTTGAGAATAGAATTCAATGCAACTTACTTTTTAAGGAATTAACCAAACTATTAGTTCACATTCAATGGTTAAGCTTCTTACAGCCAGCATACCTCTTACAAAGTAAATTCAAAACTCTAAACTAACTCACAAAAAGTTCATTTGGGCAGCTCAATTCAGCTTCAAAAAAAAATGGAACTAACTCAAGGAAACACAAACCAAGGATAGTCTTTATTAAATATTCACGTTCAAATTTTTATAAATAGGGTGACCCTAACGTCGCATCGCATCCAATTTTTATAGGCTGCTGTGTTTATAAATGATAGTTGATAACATTTTGATCATATTTTGTTTGTAATTATTTTGCCAAACCCCAGCTTCGAACCAGAGTCCTTCTCGTTAATACAAGGATAAAATACCCGATCAAAAGGAAGCAACAAAATTATTTTAAGTTTTGTTATTAAGTTACGCTTATTTAAAACAGAGGCTGCTAGAATTTATATCGCGGATATATTGTTACAAAAAGTCCTCAAGAGGAAACAAAGTTTTAGCAAACTGTGATACAGATATAATATAATCAAACAAAATTTTGCAGCAGTTTTGTTACGATGCAGCAAAATCACATCAGCTTTCTTTATACAAATTGTGCATCGTGGAATATTATATCTTAATTTGTTATAAGTGTGATAACAAGGTTTGTTAGAATTTTTTTTTTGCTATATGCTTCTGGTCGGGTAGAGAGTTTCTCTGAATCTTGAAGTTTTTGTTAAGACCCCAAGTTTTTGGTAAGTGCTCCCAATCTGAACATGCAAGTTCACGGAAGTTTAAGTTCGTTTTATCTGAACTAGAAAATTCACGGCAAATGCATGCAACCGTCCACTGTTTGTCCGTTTTTCATAACATTGAGTAGACTTTCATTCATTTCTTACCCATATGAAAAAAGCCTCTTAGCTGAAGCACTTTTGGCTTCAAACGATGAAACGCTGATAACTCATGAATCGCAACATATCCTCGCAAATTTACCAACTAATAGACAACACTACATCACCATTCCTCAAGTTAGCCCACCTTCGCCACCTGCGCTTCTCGAACCTTTATTCTTCCAAATGTTGCAGACAATGTCGTTCCTCGAGGGACATCATTAATGGCGGCTCCAAAATGAGCCGAAACCCAAAAAACCGCGACAAAGTTGATCGAAAATCAAGGTTGTTTTCTTCGATAGCCAAGGTTTGGTGCACTCGGAATTCCTTCCGGAAAGTCAATCGGTCAATGCTGAAAATTATTTGGGCGTTATGAAGCGTTTGCGTGAGAATAGAAGGAAATAGCAGGCGTCTCAAAAGGAAAGAATTGTGGGATAACAAGTCATGGTATTTGCATCACGAAAATGCACCATCTCACAGATTACGTTTAGTTTGCGATTATGTGACCAAAACGGTTCTCATGAACCGTATTCGCCTGATATGGCTCCATGTGACTTTTTCCTCTTCCCCAAACTCAAATTGCCACTTCGTGGTAAACATTTACAGACGATTGAAGTTATAAAAGCGAATTCTAAGAGGGAGCTTAAGACGATACCAAAAGAGGTGTATGAAAAGTGCTTTAAGGAATGGAAGAAACGTTGGCATATATGTATCGCCTCCGAAGGTGATTATTTTGAAGGAGACAAAATAAATATTGAAGAATAATTAACGGTTTGTGATTCATATTTGAGCAGAAGGTATGTGTTTCAGCCATCAAGATTACACATTTTTAAAACACTCGAAATTTCACAGAACAAATATAAATAAAACTACTTCATCACTACTAAATGATTTTCACACATGATCAAAAAATTGAAATTCCTACTGTATGGCTTTTGTTACTTAAGTTTTGGTTTGGATAATGATAAATGTTGATAAATTTACAATCACATATTCATACAATTCCATTGAAAACTTTTTCAAATTCTACATTTGAACATAAATTAGGCCATAGTTGGGAACATTCGGTATTCTTGTGATATCATTGGTCATCATTGGTTTCTATGTGAATAGCTAATTTATTATGCGTGATTATTTTCTGTACATCTGGAATACAATACTTGGCATATCGATTCAACTCAGTCAAATCTACGTCATTTGATCGTGAGGGTAACTTGTCAGCTCAATCAGTGAAATCATGATAGCTAAAAAAATAGTGGAAAAACGAAAATCTTGCTGAAGTACATAACTATAAATTTAAAAATAATGTCTCAACTGCGTCAAAATAAATCGATACTCATGATCCCAACATAAATTTGCCGATTATCGCTGAATTAATGACATATTTGAAACATAGGCCGAATCATGGAGCTAGGGTTACATAACTTCGCGTTACCCTAATTTGTTTTACTGAAGTTTAATAATTAATTGTGCATGACAGGTGGAAAACTTCAATTCTGTTCATCTACTGGGCTTATGCATCTCTATAGTAGTACTCAAAATTTGTCCCATTGGAGCAAAACTGCTTGGAACTAAACATTTCGTGCTACTTGATTTTGTCTTAAGCAGTTCCTTGGATTTATATTTTCAGTATTCACACCGACGTTGACGTGTACACCACACGTTGAAAGACTCGTCTGGTTTTATCGCTTCTTTCTCTATTAAAAAAAATATTCCAGGATTAAAATATGCGTTTAAAACACGGATGAGAAATGTATTCAGAACCGGCTACAAACTAGTCTCTTGATCTGGAAAATTAGTTTATTTACTTCCAAAATATTTAAAATGGAGACCCATGTTTCGAAGTTTCAAACGATTTTAGAAAAGATTTCTAGAAAAACTGAAGCGGTTGATCGAAGTAACGATGAATCGAGTGATGAATGTTGTCCAACTCTCAGGTTTACTATCGAGTCCCTTCGAGTCTTGAATAGGGTGATGGTTTGTCGTGTTTGCAATTTGTCATTGCATTGGAGGGCGTGATTTGAAGAACGGGGATAGACGGGAAAGGTACGATCTTCAGGAAGTTCGGCCGACTATTTGACTTCACTGACGACGTCGATATTGTAGCACGCACCTTTGAGGCGCAACAGTAATTAAAAATAAGCTAAAATATAATAACTAAAACAGGCTATCTTTCGATTAGAACATCTCTTTATAATAAAACAATGACAAATCACTTGATTTTTTGTGCAAAACTTTGTAACACATTTGTTTTTCTGACAACGATATTACTGTGTAACCAAAATAATCCTACTTTAAATAACATAAATCTCTGTATTCATTTTTTGTCTTTTTGAAATTATTTTTCAATACATTCAATACATACATTGTTTTCTGATGCTATTTTTAATGTTAAATCAAGTGTACTTTTCTATCTTTGAAAAAATCATAATCATGTCTCCCGATTATGATTTTTTCAAAGATAGAAAAGTACACTTGATTTAACATTAAAAATAGCATCAGAAAACAATACCTTTAAGGGAATTCATAAAATCCAGCTTGACGTTATTTCATGTAAACCACCAAACTGAGTTTTTGTTGTCTAGAAAGTTGAGCAAACTGACTTAAATTTACATTTATCGACTCGCTCCCTTTATGTGCATCCAAGCGAATTTAAATTTACATGATTTTTTCTAAGTGTGAATTCGCCATGTTAGCATTGCAATCTTCATAAACTCTATAATCATCTCAACTATCAAAGTTGAAAGGGGGAATTAAATGGGTATTTTTTTCTTTTTTAATATTTCAAGCTCATTGCATTCACAATTCGCTTGCTCTCAACTTAGTGTTCTAAACGCACTTCCACAGTTATTGATTGAAGTTTGCGATGCCAGGTACACTTTTTGCATTAGAATGATTTTGTACAATCATGCTCTATGCCCAGGGGTGAAGAAATTTTATTTAATGAAACTTATCTAGGCCAGACCGGGAATCGAACTCAGTCACCTCCAGCATGATATTGCTTTGTAGCTGTGCCTTTACCGACTGAGCTAAGATAGGACCCAAATTCGGACCCCATTCACGTTAAATTTAAAAAATCAAGGTGAAATGTATAGGCTAAAATTAGTAGCCTTTGCATTTCAAAAATCATTTATCAATTATGCTTCATCGCCTGGTAAATTCCGGTGTACTGAGACCGATACAGCCACGATGGAACATAAGAATAAGTAGAAAAAAAACGAGAAAATCAATTCCATCGCATACATTTGGTGGAGATGGAGATTTCGGGAGACTTACTTTTACATGAAAACTTTGTTTACGTTGCCAAAGTTCAATAATTTATAATATCTAAGTATTTACTCGTAATCATACTAGCAACTGCAACACTACAAATAATTTTTAATCATACAGGCAATTAACAACTGCGATATTCAATTTTTCACCCTAGAGCCTGTGTACGTTAAATTTCGCACACTTTTCCCTCAGTGTAAATTTTGTATTATTTCATGGATCGCTGAAACGTTTCACTTATATGATACGTGGTACAACATATTTACATTCTTGTAATATTTAGTAAAACGACGTCGAATCAAGCAGAAGTGCGCAAACGCATTTTGTACGAATGACAACAAATTCCGAATCAATCAGTACGCGATTTTGCCAAAAAACTAAAATTACCAAAGAGTAGCGTGTTTTGTGTTTGAAAATCATTTGACTAGCACCTGACTGTGGATTGGAAGGTTGGAAGTGGACTAAATCGAAAAGTATGCTCCCGACAAATGGACAAGGAGGTGGTAGCCATTACTGCGAAAAATCCCAATCTTTCTGTGCGAAATGTGGCTCGCAAAGTTGGGAAGTCAAAATCATACGCACAAAAAATGAAGCAGAGACAGGGAATGAAGGTGTACAGAGTGAAAAAGGAGCCCAACCGCGATGACATGCAAAATTTCACTGCAATAAGTCGTGCTACGGAGCTTCACACAATTTTTTTGCAAACATTTTCTTGTATCATAAAGGACGACGAAACATACGTACTCGAAGACTTTAAACAGCTGCTGGGTCTGGCATTTTACACCGCAATACAAAGGAACGCCAATGCCGAAAATTTCCGGACAAAAAAAAAGTCCACCATACTGCAAAAAATAAGCGTTGTAGGTTAATGTTTAAACCATCATTGGAATAGGGTCCCAGGGTGCTTAAGCCGTTCCCTACCCTAGTTGTGGTCGAAAATCTAAAGAGAAATAATGTCTACAAAAGCGGTGGCTACCATTTATCAAAAGCCACGACTCTTCAGCCCTGTTTTGGTCTGATTTGGCCTCTTGTCACTTTGCGAAATCCGCCCTGGAATGGTATAAGGTAAAAGAGGACAAATACATTCCAAAAACAGCCAATCCACCAAACTGCCCAGAATTTCAGCCCAATAGAGAAGCACTTGGCTCTAGTTAAGCGCAAACTCTTCGAAACTAAGAAGAAAGCAAATGGTACCGTACGGAACCTGAACCGGGTGTACCACAGAATGTTCCAGAATTTTACAGAATGAAGGATTAACCTCTTAATCAACTATTTCGAATGCAGATATAACTCTATTATTGTGAAATAAACAATCGGTTTTGTTGAGTTATGTGTTTTTTATTTTGCTTTTATTTTGGTGTCCAAAATTTGACGGGGACAGGCTTTTCTAGCAAAAGTGGCTTAGGTTCATGAATGTTACAGCGATGAAAAAGAGAATGTGATATGAATATTTGTTACTATTTAGCCTAACATAAAATTTCAGAAACTATCATTTTCCGTCCAACTAACTTGACTAGTTCTATTGATGTTTGCATTTCTTGCATATATTTGTGCACATGTGTTTTTGACAGCAATAGTAAATCTCACGGCCGCCTTCTTGTCATTCCTCAACCATTATGCAGTCATGATTTCTTTTTTTTTCTCATAGAATTTTGATTTTCAAATTTCTACGAGTCTATATGAAATCAGCCAAGCAATAACATGTAAGGTGTTGCCCATTTAGTATTGGAACAAACATTTTTTATTCTTACAGCGACCCTAGTGGTTGGATTTGTAAACTATGATATCTTGTGTGTTCCCTATAGCAATAACAGCATTATTTTTTTTTTCGCGGTGCAGTTCAAAAATAATTGTGCGCAATCATTTGGAAAACCCTTCGTGGTCTGGGCCAAAACTTGCTAAAGCGTCGGGTTTTCCCTGAAATACCGTGTGGCATGTTTCGAAAAAGTACAGAAAAACTTTGTCGAAGGATCGCAAGCCTCAAAGCAAGCGTCGGGCGGGTACTGTCAAGTGCGGAACAAAGTCATCAAGAACATTAAGGCAAACCCCAATATCTCAGGCCGCGATTTGGCCAAAAAGTTTCGCGCCGCACGCGATTCGTCTCTGGGAAGGTTTCAAGTCATACTGTGCCCGTAGACAACCAAATAGAGATCAAAAGCAGAACAATGTGGCCAGAGTCCGTGCCAGAAAACTATATGGACAGGTGTTACCAAAATTTAATGGCCGCCTCCTCATGGATGATGAGACCTATGTAAAGGCCGATTTCAAACAGCTACATGGGTAAACATTTTACTTGGCTACAGCTCACGAAGATGTTCCTGCCAAATTCAAGTTTATGTTTGCACGTAAATACATGATTTGGCAAGGCATCTGTAGCTGCGGTAGAAAGACCAAGGTTTTCATCACTGATAACACTTTTAATTCAGAGTTGTACAGAACGGAATGTCTCCAAAAGCGAATATTGCCATTTATCAGATCCCACAATGAACCTGTCATGATCTTGCAAGCTTTAATTACAGTAAAACAGTGCTACAGTGGTATGAAACCAACGGGATTCAGTTTATACCGAAAGAACTCAACCCACCAAACTGTCCCCAGCTCAGATCAATAGGGAGATTTTGGGCTATTATGAAGAGGAAGCTGAAGGTAAATGGCAGTGTCGTCAAAAGCATCAATGAATGGAGAACCAAGGGGAATAAGATTGCCAAAACGATGGATGAGAATAATGTGTGTCGGTTGATGAAACGTATCCCGGGAAAAGTCCGCAAATTTCTTCGAAATGATTATTTTTTTCTGTATTGTCTTTCTAAAGTTCACATAATTTTGAACATTTTAGTTTAAACAGAACACTATTTTGTTAATGTATATCTGAAATATGCGCAATAGTCTATGTTCCAATTCTTACTGGGCCTCACATCTTTACGACAAACTCGATGACATTTTGAAGGAAATCTCAAACATCGTTTCCTCACCCGACCCAGATTGTCAGGTGTATTTCGATAAACGCCAAATGACCAGCCCTGGTTGTAAAATGTGTAAGACATACAAACAAGATATCAGAAGCAATTGGTCAATGATTTGAATTACATCAAACGTACACATTCGTGACAAAACTAGTCAAATCACACAATTATAGATCTACAGCTCTACACGTGAAAAATATAACATTCAATTGTATGTCTTCGGTGCTACATGGGTAGCTGCAGCGTGAGATCAATGATATTCGATTATAACGCATCTAAAATTCAATTGCGTTTCACTCCAGTGATATCGTTTCTTATTATTTGTTTTGAAATATGAACCCTTTCTCCGAGGAAATTTAATTCACTTTTGGAAAAGGTCTTCGAAAAATACTTTTGTATATAGCGTGATGCTAAGTTAACTTTTTAGATCAATTATTGCGTCGCTAGATTGAGCTCCAACTTACTTCATGCCTCCGTAGTCTTTCTACTCTAGCGATGGTTTTCAGTAAATTATATCGTACATACACCTACCTTTGGCACTGCAGAAACCACGGGAAGTTTGTTTTCCCACCCAGGTGAAATAACATACTTCTGAGTTGAGTTGTAAAGCTTGAATTTCCCCCCAGCCACCATCATGCGTTTGATCACAGGCACTTGAACGGTGAGAGAAAGCTCAATCTCACAGATTCCACAGTGCCCGTGGTGGCTGGATCCAGTAGCGAGATTAACCAGTTCTGTTATTATTACTGGCATCCTTTAGTGGTGGTTATCATTACTTTGGCTCATATGTGGGTTGCGGTTTGCATTCGTTCCTGCTCACCTGCTCTATTGGGTCATATGCATACTGCGAAAAACGAAACATGAGTCCACCATCTTTCATCCTAGGCGCACTGATTTAAAACAAAACATATCAAAGCAGGTGAACGAAATAGTCGTGGTCATGCTCCCGTCGAACAATGAGATCCTACTCCTCCAAAAAAAATAAAACCAACACGCGCCATCCGCCGACCGATACCGGTAATACACACGACGATCGCCTTATCCTAAGCTGAAAAAGAGGCGAAAATGGAAAAATCGGCCGTAGATCCCTTCCATCCCGCCCATGCACTGCTGCTGAGGTTGTTCATTCACAACGGCCCCGGGCAGACCATGCAGCCAAGCAAAAAAGGCAGCCGGCATTTTTCGCGGTTTTCTTCGCGCCGATACAAACTGGCCGCGGAATCGTGATGAGCGAGAAGCGCCGCAGATCACAGTTTTTGGCTTCCTACTCTTTCGCCTCGATCCTCGTTTTTATGCTTTATGCTCCTTTGTCGTTCGCTGCGCGACCGGCCACCTCGGCAAAGCCACAGAAGTTCAGTACAATAAGTTTTTGTCCCTTTTCCGTAAGCTACCTGACATGTGTAAATGCCCGATCATAAATACAGGAAGTTATGGTAGGTTAACATCTTGCGACACACCTCAGCGCACTTTTGACTCTCTTGATCTATTTGTTTTGAAGTTCGAGGTTACGTTGCTTACGGTGAAGGGGGTCGGAAAAAGTATTGCATAGGGCGCTGTTCCCGTTTTTGGAAACATTCTCTGCATCTCAAATCCATTATATGATCAATTCCAATCCGTTTTCATTAGAGCATTCTTTGAAGATCCTTTCAATTTGCAATTTCAAGAGAAATTGTCCGTATAATTTTAAGGAAGAATAAGCAGATCAAAAGAATCACAGGAATAATATTCGTCGTGATTCTTTTCAATTTTTCTGATTTTGGGAATTGATCTTGTCCAATTTAAAAGAGTGGTTACTGAATCCGTAGCTTATCTCTATAGGGTATGTGACCCGTAAGAAGTAGATAGATAAATGAAGATGAATTCACGATCGACTCAGCTCGAAACGTATGACGTTTTTTAATTTTATATGCTGCAACAGAAGCAACGCCAACATGTTCGGGTACGATAGAAGAGGTGCAGCGATTGGCTGGCCCACATAAAAATCATTTCGTGCATCGAACGAATAAGATGTAATGCAATAATTTTACTGATCATAAGCAATTTATAAGACATGTGTTCAATGCACATTGCAATGTACGAAAACTGTGGTGATAAATAGCAGTTTCTAGACACTGGTAATGATATTTTTCAGCACTAATTTCAAGGTTATAAATTGTAACAGTTAGCCTTTTTCCTGCTCTCAACAAAGTGTTTTTAATGCACTCGCACAGTTGTTTTTTGGGTGCTTTCGGTGCCTGTATCGTTTTAAATTATATATTTAATTGTGTGGAAAACACTGCCCATATACCATAACGAAAAAATCTTTTGACTACGAAAAACTTCTTCATCAGATCGAACCTACCAACCTTAATTCGAAACCAGCATTGTATTGGCTTGTAGCAGCGAATTAACCGACCGAATTAAAGGAGAACCCAAAAGGCCATATGTTATATCTTCTGAATTAATATTGATGTGATGTGATATGAACCCATGTGCAAGGGTTACCTATGTTTGCGGGACTGTTCTCAGCAAGTTTCCCCGAGAAAATAGCCTACGTGACGGTTTCTTGTAGCAGGGCCAGTCGATCTCAATGAGGACCTTCAGAAGACTTCGGCCAGAAGTGTTTTCACATGACAAGCGACTGGCGACTCCACGAATCCTTGTTGAATCAACAAATCCTTCGACTGCCTTAGGCTAAACCTCCCCCCACTAATCATAGTTATTTTGCTTTTGAATTCATATTAAGGACAAACTATAGACTGTGCCGATGATTATAAACACACTAATGATTAACCGTCAATTCAAAATGCGTGCAGTATTCAACCAAGTCTTGGCTGCGGTCTATTGTTTACATCCAAATTTAACTGATTTTATAATTATTATTTTTTTCAAATTTTCTCACGGAAGTTTGAAAATACGTGGTCTTTCTCCCGAACAAAGAAGACAGATCGTTCATCCTTCAGCATCAGTCCAAGATGTGGCGAAAAAGCTTAGTACTTCGGCAACTAATGTTATCCGTGACAAGCAGAGAATTAGTCTGCAGGCTCTTAAGAAGCAGAAACAGCCAAAACTAAGCACCAAACAGGCTGAATCTGTGAAACCGAAGGCTCGAAAGCTGTACAACAAACTGCTGACCAAAAAATCGGGCTGTGTTATCATGGACGATGGAACCTACATAAAACTCGATTATAAAACTCTGCCGGGACCACAAGGAAAAGGATATTCCTGGATAAATGAAAGACATTTACACCGAAAAATTTGGCAAGAAGGTAATGGTGTGGCAGGCCATATGCGAATGTGGAAAAATGTCTCGTCCATTCAATGAATGGTCAAATCTACGTGAAGTCTATGTGTCTGCAAAAAAACGTTGCTACCCTTGATCAAACAGCATAACAATCCTTTAATCTTTTGGCCTGAACTTGCTTCCTGCCATTACTCTAAACATGCACCAGAGTGGTACCGTAAAACGGGGTGACTTCGATCACTTTTTGAACTATTTCTTGAAATTTTCTATGATAATTATCTTTAAAATTTAGCTTTACATTTTTAAAACCAGTACTGGTATTTGTAGTATAACACCACACAGAAATTTTAAAAATTTATTATGTCAGATGAACTTTAAAAAAAATGTTGAATTCCCGCAGCCAATTTTCAATAATGGGGTGACTTCGATCAAAATCAATTTTATCCATTTAAAGTGCTTAAATGAATAAAAAAAAACACCAAATTTTTATGCAAACCGTTTGATGCAGATTACTCCCGCACAGTTAATATTTTTTTGTAATTTTCAATTGAATTTCATGCACATAACTGGAGCATGCAAAAAGATTTAAAACTACAGTCGAAAATAAATTATAGGAATAAAAAAATACGTGTGACTTTAATTTTACATGACTTGAAGGCTCTCATGTAATTTTCCACTGGATTGAATTTTTGAATATTTTGCCAGAAATAATCTTCATAAATACAATAAAATTGCCAATTTTTTTGTGCCAAAATGTGTCCTTTGCGTTTTGTAAAAAGGAGTTTGTTGTTCAAACTCACCGGAAAAACAAAAACTACTCAATAAATTTACTTGGCCTCAACGATTTCTTTTTCATTAATTCTTTATCGCTGAGCTGCTTGATGTTGCTCAATCGCCATTAATATTGCTCTTTCCAAAAACAACAACAGTGTCACACCTTGAATAGATTTTTATTTCCACTCAGGTATATCAGCCAGATTTATTTTCTAAACAATTTAAAATCTAGCATCTGCTAGGAGATTTCGGATAACTTTATTTGCTGTTGGTGAGTGCCCGCCATCTTGCGAGGCAACGAAAGAAGCGGGTGCTATGATTCATTGGCTTAAGTGAATAAACATATACATCTACACGTTCATGTAAACTTCAATTTCTATCAATTGAAAAAACAGAGAGCTTCAATGTATTTCTACAGCACGGTTTAAACATACATTGTAGCACATATTTAACTGTGGATGCATACGTTTTTCAATCGTTTTCACTGCTCGGTCATTGTGCACGAAATAAAATTGAAAATTCAATTTCCTTTTGGAAGTACATTGATGTATTTTTCAAATAAGGTCGGTTTCACTCACGTTTAATTTTCATATTTTTTTGCTGTGATTATTAATTATCATATTTTAGTTCATATATCCGAACATGACTTAATACGAAAATAAACAATTAACAACAAATACAGTTTTATTTAATAAAACAATAACATCCGAATATGTTGATGTTTAACGATAAAAACATTCAAAAATACCGAAACATTTCGGTACCAGACTACAAAAATTACCGAACTGTACGGTATTTTTTGACAGTTCATCGAAAAATTCAAATACCGAACGTTCGGTAATTGATTTAATTACCGAACATTCAGCTGCTGAAAGTTCGGTAAAAAATTACCGAACACTGTAAAATTTTCTAAGTCGGTACACCTGCTTAACCCAGTGTTCCCACTATCATTTTCTGTCTGGTCAGATCTGTCTTAAGGGCTTATGCTGAATCATTCTTGGCGACAGTCATTACCCCAACATTTAGAATTGATATAACTCAGAGTCGGTACTAGATATTGAAATTTTAATCACATCAGTTTGTATGCTTACTTGCTGTGAGCAATCTGATAGAGTTCGATTCGATGTTCATTCACTAACAATCGAGATTTATCAATTTGAAATGGCAAGGTGAGTTTGCGAGAGCGAGATAAAAGATAGGAAAAAATACATAGAGCAGCGATTCACCTTAACACATTACAAGCAACCGGACATTTTTTTTTCTATGCTGGGCATAGCTCTAACAGCTTTGTTAAGACATTTTCATCAAATTTTAACAATTGCAGTACCCGATCCCGATTCTTTTAGGATCTAGCGCAATAATAAAATTTCTAAAAACGATTGAATTGCAAACTATAACGAGCATTATTTTGGATTTCGTCATATTTATTTAAAAAAAAATGTCTACTTAAAAGTCTAACATTTCTGTCAAGAAATATGTTTGAACAGATCTGTCTTAACATCTAACATATGTGTCTCCATTTGCCATACTCATTGACAGTGACACAAATTTTAAGTCTGAAAATGCTAGTGGAGACACCGGGTAAGTGATAAACAGTTGAAGAAATAATAACTACCGTCGCATGTGAAGCTGATTTAATTGCCGTATATGGATTCATTGTGATTTTTCAAGCGAGTAATTGTCAATTATTCCGATATCCCCAGCAACCGGAATCTCTTTTTGATAGTTGTATTGACTTAGGCCTGATTTCACGTCCACTTGCATATTAGACCAGGTGTATCAGTTTGGGTAAACTTGGTCTTATATTTAATCGATGATGAAGAAATCGGCCCCAAGTTTCAAAAGTTTTTCATTGTTAATAATGATTAAAAAAAACGCAAATGGAAACTTAACGCCGTGGAACTTACCAGTTCCTATAAGGGCAATTCCCTTTTTCAAGGTTTAACTAATACTTTGATGGTCCCCTGAAAGCGTTTAATTCCTACCGATTCCACCTCTCACTTGATGGTGCATGTTTGGATTGACAATATGCAAATACATCCTCACTTATATTATGTCTCTTCTTGTCTAACGTGAAAAATAAACTAGTATGTCAAAATCAACGATGCAGTTATCTGAAGCAGTTCATATAAAACTCAATTGAAATTATTACAAGACGTGATGTCCAAGACATGTAAATTTGAAACCACGAGCGATTTTAAAGCTTTTTGCATGCTCTTATTGTCTGCATGAAAAAATTAAAATTACAAAATAATTTTTACTGTGTATATAAAATCAATTTTAAAATATCCCATGAAATTTGTTTCATCATTCATTAAATGTATTATGCATTGCACAATAAATTCTCGTTAAATTTGTGCGAAAACGCTAATAGGACTGCTAGTTTACGTTAAATCTTTTCGATTTCTTCGACCATGAGTGCGGTTATAATAACCGCGCCGAAGAACTAAAACGATTTAACGTAAACGCGCAGTTCTGTTAGCGTTTTCGCACAAGTTTTGCAAAAATTTATTGCGCAATGCATAATACTACCATCATATTACTAAACTTCTTCCGAAGACTTTATTTCTCAATCGAAAAAATAACAAATTAACACTGATCTCCATGTTTTATTAATGAACATTTGGATCCAAGAAAAATACCAGTTTCACAACATGACTGATGATTTTTTTCCCGAGGATACTTAATGAATCCGGATTATAAGTTTGTCTATGACAGGATTACAAACTAGCAACTGGAATTTCGGCTCAGTTCGTGTTAAGTGTTGGAAAACGAATGACAGCAGGAGAAAGCAACAACAAAAACGCCGCCATGATTCATTGGTTTCAGCGAACGAACATTTGATTTTACACGTTCATGTAAACTTTCATTCTAATGAGTTGAAAAAGGAGAGCGTTTCAAGGCATTTGCACAGCATAACGTAAATATACGTTGTTAGACAAATTTAATAGAATATAAATGCGTTTTTAATGTTTTTCATCGTTTCATTCATGTTCATAATCTTAAATAGAAAATTCAACTACGGTCTGTATCCACATTAATCCGGACACCTTCAAATCATTGTAGCTTTTGAAATATTGCACGTAGGAATGAAATTTCACTGTGGTATAGCTGAGAATCTATGATGAAAAAGGCTATGATTGATGATTACATTTCATGTTTAGTATTCAAGATGGCGACGAAAGAAAAACAAGTGCTCGAGCGAATTTTGTACGGGCGTACGGCAAATCCTGACTTGTCAATACGGGACCTTGCAAAAACATTGGATTTGTTCACGATGTGCTCAAATCATTTTCGGAACGTTTGACGGTGGAGAGGAAACCGAGAAGTGACAAAAACATTGGACGCGCTGATCCTGCCATGGACCGAAAGGTGGAAAGGGTATTAACGAAAAACCCAAATCTTTCCATTCGAACGATGGCTCGTAAAACAGGGATGTCGCCTGCTTTGGTCCAAAAATCAAAACACCGTTTGGGACTTAAGTCGTATAAATTAAAAACAGTTCCAAATCGCAACGACAAACAGAACTTGGCAACAAAATCACGGACACGACGTTTGTACTGCGAATATTTGACGAAGTTTTCATGCGTTGTTATGTACGATGAAACTTATGTCCTGGAGGACTTCAAGCAGCTTCCAGTGCTGGCTTTTTATTCTTCTATGGCTATAAATGCTACAGCTGTGCATTTCAGAGCGAAGAAAGCATCGAAATTTCCAAAAAAATACCTTGTGTGGCAAGCAATTTACACGTGTGGCAAAAAGAGTAAATCTTTCGTCACTACAGGCACAACCAACAAGGAGATCTATCAGAAAGAGTGTCTGCAGAAGCGATTGCTACCGTTCATCAAAAGTCACAAAGAAAAATCTTTGTTCTGGCCCGATTTGGTATCATGCTACTATGCTAAAACTGTGATGGAGTGGTACCAAGAACATTGTACCAAAAACCTCAAACCCACCAAATTGCCCAGACCTACGACCAGTCGAGAAATATTGGGATCTGATGAAGCGGAAGCTTTCTGGAAAGAAGCAAGGAATCAAAGACATCAAACACTTCCAGCAAATTTGGACAAAGACGGCTTCTACGATTTCTGATGGGTCTGTACTAACCCTAATGGACGGAGTTAAGCGCAAAATTCGAAAATGTTATGTAAATACCGAATAACTATGTTCTGTCTTCACGAATTGTTAAAACACATCCCATGAATCTGAACAACAACTATGACGGAAATATAATGCGAAATTTATAACTAGAAATTAGAAGAAGAATTAGTATCTTCCATTTAATTCCAACTACCTTTGCTTATCTTCGACAGATACGCGTATTTCGTCTACAATGTGCAGACTTCTTCAGTGTCTCGTACTAATAACTCGACTATTTTATGTTTTATTCATGTTTTGAGGTGTCCGGATTATGGCATGCAAGAATATGCAAGAAACTTTGATATAGTTTCCAAATTAAGTCAGTTTACATCAAGTGCAATTGTCATAAAGGGTGTTACGGTCAAAATTTGGTCAAGGGAAAACGCGTGTAAATCGGTGAAATCGTTTATTTAATAAATCAAATTAAATTTCTTTTTCAAGTTCAATTAGTATAAAATTCAGGAAAAATATTCAGTTAGGCTTCCGCTTTTCCAAATCCGAATTGCCGGGCCTTACGCTTGTCCCCTGCCATCAGATTTTGTACAGCCACCTTGTCCACCTTCTTCGCCGCAGAAAGCCAGTTTGCCTTGAACTGCTGCTCGTCCTTAGCAGTTTTTTTTGTCTTCTTTAGGTTCCGCTTGACAATAGCCCAGTATTTCTCAATTGGGCGGAGCTCTGGCGTGTTGGGAGGGTTCTTGTCCTTGGGAACCACCTGCACGTTGTTGGCGGCGTACCACTCCATGGCCTTTTTACCGTAATGGCAAGATGCCAAATCCGGCCAAAACAGTACGGAACAACCGTGTTTCTTCAGGAAAGGCAGCAGACGTTTATTCAAACACTCTTTCACGTAAATTTCTTGGTTGACAGTCCCGGAAGCTATGAAAATGCTGCTTTTCAAGCCACAGGTACAGATGGCTTGCCAAACCAGATATTTCTTTGCAAACTTTGACAGTTTCGTGTGCTTGAAAATATCTGCTACCTTTCCCCTTCCTTTTGCCGTATAAAACTCCTGTCCCGGAAGCTGCTTGTAGTCGGCTTTGACGTAGGTTTCGTCGTCCATTACCACGCAGTCAAACTTCGTCAGCATCGTCGTGTACAGCCTCCGGGATCGCGCTTTGGCCGTCGTATTTTTTTTATCATCGCGATTTGGAGTCACTACCTTCTTGTAAGTCGATAGTCCGGCTCGTTTTTTGGCTCGAAACACGGTTGTAGACGATACACCCAGCTTATTTGCGGCATCTCGGAGAGATAGGTTAGGGTTTCGCTTGAAACTACCGGCAACTCTCTTTGTCGTCTCAGCGGCTTCCGGTTTTCGATTTCCCCCCGATCCAGACTTCCTGGCTGTCGACAAATGTTTCCCAAACACTTTAATTACATTTGTAGCGGTTGATTTGGCAACTTTTAGCGATTTTGCCAACTTTGCGTGCGAGTAGGTCGGATTTTCGCGATGCGCGAGCAAAATTTTGATACGCTGCTCTTCTTGCTTGGACGGCATTTTGACAACTGAAGAGTGAATTCCAAAATCAAAATAGGAGCAACAGTCTACACACACACACCTTCAAAATGAGGGGTGTTCAGGTTTTTTAAATGCAAAATTGAAAGAAATACGTCAAGTTGATATTGACCAAATTTTGACCGTATCGCCCTTTATTTTTTTGCTGTGTATACTTCACCTTGTCCTTTAAAAGGCAATGAAAAAAGCTTAACAGCATTGAAGTAAATGTTGTTATCTTAATTTTATTTCAAAGTACATTTTCTTCGATTTTTTAAATTTATATTAACGTGTATCATTTTAATCTCGTGTTCCATCCTAAGCTGATTGAGGAGATTGAAGAATAAATAGGATGTTGCTAACGTTTACTAATAAGATTAAAATCTTAAATTTAACAATTACTCCAATTTTCTTTTTTACCATTGTTCACACTTTGAAGTGCTCGCTTGTGTGCATATAGTGGAATTGCTCATTCATTTTTTTATCTTAATTCATCGATTATCCACATTTTCGGTTCAATAAGACCGCATGGAAGGTAGATATTCTCTCTGCTACCGATTGTTCAACCATTTTCACCACCTCCGCCTTAGCCCCGATCTTACGGAAATCAAGAAGGACAGACCAGAAAGAAAGAAAGACAGAAAAAAACTACATCGGAAGGAAAACAGTGTGGAAATACGAAGAACCACCGAGCAGAGGCAAAATAACCAGGAGAACCGACCGACGCCGTGTAGAAAAAACAGCAAACCACAGAATCCAATCGATTATTAATGTGTATCAGCTTACAACCGCCTTGGTCGGTTCTTTTTTTTTTTCGCCACCTTTCCACCAAAGTCATTGATAGGGATGGGAACTGATTTGAATCCGATCCGAATGGGAAACAAGGGAAGCACGTGGTCCTGGGGTTTCTTCTGAACCAAGCGAGGAGGGCAGGTGCGTTGATGAATGAATCAATGGGAAAATTTCGATTCTTCGAATTGATTGAATTACGTTAAGGGAAGACCCGTTTCGATCCGAACGATGATCTGGATCTTCGGGGGGGAAGTGGTTTACCTTGCCTTTCATTCATTTCAATCGCACTGAATTGCGGTAGATGGGTGCCGTACCGAACCGACCGACCGGCACTGGTGTTGTGGTGCGAAATCGAATTCGATACGCAAATACCGGGAGCTGGCAGGTTGACCTATTGAAATTAGATCCGGTTGTTACGCATTGTTTTAGACGCTCTGGAATTTCTCACCTTGCTGGCAAGGTTGCGTGCTCCGAATACCACAACTTAGCCGTACTGGAAGCGAAACTAATCTGGATTTTGTTTTCTCATTTCTTTCTCAGATGCGGCGCCGATCTAGGATGAAGGTTCTCAAGATCTTGCAGTCGTTCTCGCAAGGTAAGTGGAAATCAGTTCGGGGAGGGATTTTGAATTTGGCTAAAAAGTACATATTTTCTTTAGGGACATTCATTGCATTTGTACTATCGCTTCTTTACTGCGGACGAAGCTTAGCGGAACCTGGTGTAAGTTGGACTTATCAAATAACATTGTAGTGCTCAGTAATTTCTTCAATATCTTTTTTGATTATAGTATCTAGACTTTGACAACCTGCCGGAAACGAACTTTACGTGCGCCGGCAAGGTGATCGGTGGTTACTATGCCGATCTGGAAGCGTCGTGTCAGATGTTCCACGTGTGTACCATCGGTCAGGGTGACGAGCCGATGGACATCAAATTTCTCTGCCTAAATGGAACCGTGTTCGACCAAGAGACACGTGTGTGCGAACGCGTTGACGAAGTCGATTGCACCAAGTCGGAGAGATTCTACTATCTAAATTTGGAATTGTACGGAAATACGATTATTCCTGCACCGGAAGGTAAGTTCTATCTACCGTCCATCAGTTGTTGTTGTTTAAATTAACAAAATGCCTTTAAACCTTTACAGAGAGCAGCTCGGAGGAGGTCTCCAGTAGTGCTAGCAGTCCGTCTTCCACTTCGACGTCGACTACCACAACGACGACCAGCACAACCACAACAACCAAAAAGCCAACAACGACAACGCCATCACGTAGATTTATCTTTAACAATAATAAAGGAAGTTCAATCGTGTCCTCCACAACACTGGAAACGCCAACACACTCCTATTCGACTACCACTTCGAAAACACCGGAAGAGGAAGAAGAATACGAATACGACGATGAAGATTACGAAGAAAATCAGAAGGACGATTCGGGTCAGAATCGTCCCGTCCTACCGACACTAGAAGACGACGGGTCCTTCTCGCCGCAGCAGTTCACCCTGCAGCAGCAAACCCAAAATAGTCAACCGAAACCGGAAGATCCGACCAAGACAGGTTCGAAACCGGCGGTATCCTTCCAGCAGCAACATTTCCAAAATGGAGGCACTCTGGCTGTGACCAACTCACATGTAACCGTTACGACGCACACGACCAGTAGTAGCAGTAGCAGCAGTAGTAGTAATAGTAACGCTAACCTCAGCCCAAGTACCCAAAAGAAAAATGGTCAACAATACCTAACGCAAAAGCAGAAGCATGCCTTCGAGCACCAACAGCTTCAGCAACAGCAAGCTCTGCTTCAGCAACAGATGCTCGCCAAGCAGCATCAAGAGCTGCAGAAGAAGCAGCAGGAAGCTGCAGTCCAGCAGCAGCAAAAGGCCATCCAGCAACAGCAGAAACAGGTCCAACAACACGAGTCCGAAATCAAGAACCACCAAGCCCAACTGCTCCTGCACACGCAGAAGATCAACCGCCAACAGCAGAAACCCACTCCGAACAAATCAACCTACAATCCCTACGAGACCATCAATCCTCAACAGGAGCAACAGTTTCAAAAAGCACACCAACAGGACCAGCAAAGTCAAGCACCAAAGAGAATTCCACTACTGGCGGCGGTGAATCCACTGGGACCGCCGCAATCGCAGGTTGCGTCGCAACCACCGAGCGCTTCCCAGCTGGCCCCATTCAGACTGAAGGCACAGGGCTTCAAACTACCCTCCCAACAACAGCAGCAGGAGGATCGTTTCGAGGGATATCGGAGGCAGCCACCCCCACAGGTAGGTGCAAATATACAGGTAAAGTGGTTTCCTAATTTTACGGAGATGTTTAACGCAACGCGATCAGAACGATGTTGGTTTTAAACAAGGTCCGGCGAGTAGTTGTAGAAGAAATCGACTAACAAAATGGTGTTCCGATCAAAATTTGGTCAAACAGTAATGTGTGTGAGTCGATTAAAGTTTTTCTTAATAAGTCGAATTCTTTTTCTTTTTCAAATTCAGTCAATACAGAAAACAGGAACTGCCTTGAACTGTTTCTCGCACACAACAGCTTTTTGAGTCTTCTTAAGGTTCCGCTTGACGATGGCCCAATATTGTTCGTTGCGTTTTGCGAGAGTGCTTGTTCTTGGGCACCACTTGAACGTTGTTGGCAGCATACCACTCCATGGCTTTTTTTTCTGAAATGGCAAGATACCAAATCCAGCCAAAATAGAACGGAACAAATGTGTCGCTTTAAGAAAGGCAGTAGACGTTTATGTAGGCACTCGCTCAGATAAATTTCCTGGTTGACGGTTTCGGTCGCCAGATTTTTCTTCGAGAACTTTGTCGGTTTAATGTGCTTGAAAATATTTGCAACCCGTAAAACGTTCACCGAACACTTTTAATACGTTGATAACAGTTGATTTAGTCACATTCAACAATTTCGCTAACTTGGCATGAGAGTTGTTTGGATTTTCGCCATGCACGTGCAAAATTTTGATGCGTTGCTTCTCTTCCTTCGACGACATTTTGATAACTGAAGTGCTAATCTCAAAATCAAAATAGAGGCATGATGCTACACGCACACATCTTCAAAATGATGATGCACGATGAAAGGAAATGCGTCAAGTTAAAGTCGACCAAATTTTGATCGAAACACCCTTTATCAAACAAAAGAATATCATTAAGATATTATTTTATCATGCTACAGCTCCATAGTCTAAACAAAGCATTAAGCAAAGCATACAAAAGTTATTAACCTAAGCTTACGTTTTATTACTCCTGCCGTTGGAATATGCGCACCTCCTTCACTCTGTTTACCACAGAGCGCCAGTTTGACTCACAGAAGCTACGATTCATTCTAGACTGCTCAAGAAAACAAAGAAGGGGATTTCCAGTTGCTCGGGAAACTGCTATTCTTAATTCGTTTCGCGTTCAAGCTTAACCGCCCAAACACAATGATAATGGAAACGGAACGGAAAACGGCAATTTTGACAGTTGCTGAAAATGACTTCTATATGTCCAATTAGAATCGACTTGGATCTAGCTTGTTTTCTTTTCAACAAGCAGGAATACTCAGATCGGGCTTTGTCGTTTTCTGTTGCCGTTATCATTGTGTCTGGGCCATAAAGTTTGATAATTTATAATATTTCATTCGTTACTGTACGGCCCTGCGGAGAACAGCTATAGTGTGCCACAAGGGAGTGTATTAGAGCCCATTTTATTCATTCTATATATTGATGACATGCGATACCGTGTTGTTCATCGCAGTTAAAAGCCTTGATGAGGCCGTTTCACATTTGAATGCAGATTTACGTTCTCTAAGTAGATAGTTGAAGTACAAACAGTTGAAATTGAACATAAGTAAAACTAAATCCATGGTTTTTTCGCGGAATCGAGTTATCGAAGGCGTCTCTGTTAAAATTGACGATGAAACAATTGATCGCGTTCGGGAGATTAAATATCTTTGCGTGATTATTGATGATAGATTAAAGTTTGACTCTCACATTAACGATGTCATCAAGAAACTAGCCAAGAAGGACGGCATATTCTGCCGATTGAAAAACGGTTTAACTATTGCTTGCAAAATACAATTCTACAAATCAATAATCTTTTCTTACATTGAATTTTGTCCTTCTATTTTATTATAGCTAAACAAACACAAATAGGGTAGGGAACGGTTTAATCAAGGGTGACTGTTTTACAATTATTAGGAAATAGGTCTAAAACTCCTACATTTTCCAATTTAATTCACTTTTAATGAAACGAACATAAGTTGTTTCAATTGGATTAAGGGCATCTCCAACGGCGATCCAAATTACGGATGGGATTAGTTTATTTTTTATCACAAGCAAAAACATCGCTGCACGGGTGTTGTAAATTTTGTATTATACTGGATCTATTTTGCATCATTTCAAAACTAGTATATATTTTGATATATTTTTGCAGCAATTTGGAACAAGAAAAATACCGTTCCAAAACACTACACGCTACTTGATAATACCAAATATTGAGTTAAATTTCAGCTTTGACTAAACAATAACTCAATTTAATTAAGTATATTCTGAGGTATACTTGTTACCCGAAAAGTAGCCGTGTTTGCTGCGTGTGATGCTAGTGGTGGACAAAAAGTTGTGTTGCTCGCCTAGGATGCTGATAATTACCTCTAGTTGCTTCCGGTGCTAGTGAATTGCCTTTTTGTTTCATTCCTAAATAACGAATGCTTGTCTTAGTTTTTTACAGCCACTGCATTTTCCGGAAAACGCTGACTAGATCGAAATCCGGAGGTTCCGAGATTCCAAATAGTATTTCGATTGCTCGAAATGAAAAAAAAAGTCTTCAAAGTAAACAACCGGTTTATTGATAGATTGGCCATGATAAGCATTTGCAAAAAGCTCATACAGATAAATCTTGGAGAAGCCTCTAGTTGACTCTAGTTGTCGCTTAATGTCCAGGAACACCTCCCTTGGCATACGGAAACGCAGAAAGTGCTTGTCGTTGTAAGTTTGCGTGACGCTAAAGCAGTCCTGGAACAGCTTCTGATGACCGGAATGGAAATCACAGTCGACGTTGGGGCGTCTTCCAGGATGTGACCCTCTCCGTTTCGACTCTTATTTATCCGCTACCAAAGTACAAATCAGCATTATTTAATATCGTTTTAATGAAATGCATGTATTCACACACGCACCTTCAGCCAAACAAAAGAGCAAGTATTCCTTGTCGTCAGCTAACGACGCGCTACTGGCATTAAACATTATTTGGTCAAATTTTGATCTAAAAATAGACCGCCGCTGAAGATGCCCTTAGGCTACAAAAATGAATGATCATTGATTATCAAAAAGGCAAATGCCATCAAGACAGGGTTTGGTAAAAAAAGAATGATTTAAAAAAAAAATCTTGTTCTATTAGAGTACAGTATGGAAAAAATATTCAGCTAAGCCTCCGTTTGACGGAATCCGAATTGTGGGGCCTTTCGTTTAACTCCTGCCATCGGTTTTGGTACAGCCACCTAGTTCATTTTTTCCCCGCAGGACGCCAGTTTGACTTACAGTATGATCAAAACATACCGGAAATTTGTAAATAAAATAAATATTCTCAATTTTCTTGCAAATTTATTTTGTCTCCTTCAAAATAACACCCATTTGAAGCGACGCAAATGTCCCAATGGCCGGTCATCAATGCCCTATGCATAGGGCGCCGGATACTCTTAGATGATTTTATAGACTTTCATAGCCCCATCCCAAGATAAATTTCCAAAACCATCCTTCTTTGTTAAGTTTTATTAAAGTTTTATGAAAGCCACTGGAAATCAATTTGGTTTTATTATGGTAGTAAGAGTTGCCAACAGGTTTCAAATTTTAGTCAGATTTATGAGAACCTACTCAGCTTGTTTACAGCGACCCTAAAACCATGTCGTCTAAAGTTCCCTTTACTCCTACCAAAGGCTTTATTTTGACTTTATAAACTCGTAAAATACTGTTTTGAAATGCCGTTTTAGAACTAATTCAAATTATCTTATTATGGTCAGTTGAAAAAGCATTTTAAAACCATTTTGCCTCCAGTAAATGCATTAAACGGCAAATTGGCATTGAGGAAAGTTACCAAATGACCAAATAGTTTTATAGTAGCCATTGCGAAGATAAATTGGCTTTTTGGCAAAACTGTGATTTCTTCCAATCGCCATATTTAAATATACAAAAAAATTGAAATGTGGAAAAATAAACCAAATTTTCAAATGTAATGCATGGGAAATGTAGATCTGAGCCCAATGTTGGAATTCTTTGAAATTACCTTATTGAATTCCATAAAGTCTCAGGAAATTCATGATTAATTTATCGAATATATTTGTTTCAATTTTGTTGTTGTTGATGTAAACTCGCATAATCTACGAGGCGCATTTATTTTCGGCTCTTATCGTGCCAATGTTCACCATAAAATTTAATGTGCATATGATTTGGAGCATGATATGCTATAAGCACTCAATTTGTTTTGGATATTTTGCTATCAAACAAAATTTCCCGCATCATTAGAACGTTTTCCATTAATATTATTTACTGTTAAATGAATCAGAAGAGCAGCAAATCGAACAAAGCAAAACAACAAGAACCAACCAAGATATCACAGTGAAGTTTGACAGCTGTGACAGTTGGTCCTGTGCTGCTTTTCATGGCAGCCAATAGGTTTTATGAAGGATCTCAAGTGGTCATAACATCTTTCACTAGAACATCTTCAAAATCTTTATGGTCTTGTAAAGGTTTTATTGATTTGTTTTCACAACCGTCTAAATAGTGAGCCACTTTGTACAAATTTCGGCTTTAAAGATGCACAGAGGATGTGTTGGTGGACAAAAAAGGTCTGAATGTAGTAAAACCGGGAGGAATGTTATACGGCTGTAATAAAACAAAAAGTATTAGTTGGGATAGCCATATCTCTATGACTTACGGGACAATTTTCAAGCACAGTTTTCTTAACAATTGCCTTAAAAGCTTTCTGCAACATCGGCAACGGTTCCGTGTAAGGAATTTTGTTAAAATATAAAATACAAATATAAAATTATATTTGCTCAGCAAAATTGATATGCGACAGTTCAAAATGTGTCAGCTAAATCAACTTAAAAAATAATCGGATCGTTCGAGCGCGTTCCTTCGAATTACTGATTCCCGGTACTTTTTGATCATGGTATAAACTGGTTCTTGCTTTCAACAGTTTTTGGGGCTTCTTCAGGTTCCATTAGACAATGGATTAGTTTTGCGTTGACCACCAGTGGACCGGTTGAATCGATTGTGTCGATACTTTGGTCCGCAATATTTTGTCCTCGAGCGTAGCGTTTTGTCTATTGTTTCGGTTGCCTATTGTTCGTTGCGCGAGTGATCGAGTGAGCATCAGTAGTCGTAGTTCGTCGGGTTGGATGGGTCGGTGGTGAGATACATAATTAATTGTGATCCAAATTAACTAGTTATTCGTTCGCCATGCTCGTCGGACTACCCTATCTTGGAACATTTTACTCCAGTAACTCCAGCGGCATCCGTACAGTATGTGTAGATCGGTCCAAGTTGGCACTCAGGCGTTAAGGTGAATTGCCTGGTTTTCCTAATGAAATACTACTATCACATTGTGTGAGTGGCACCAATAGCATCATTACTGTTGGTTTGAATCGGTTCAAATATGAAATCGGTACTAAAGTTCAAATATTTCACTTGACAGCTTATGTTTAGCCAAAACGAACCCTGCTACCCAATCCTGTTATCCAAAATCCCATTAATTTCTCGTGGAAGTGCAGAGGTGTTCTAGGCTTCCAATAAAGCGAGTAATCACGTCAACATATTCCTACCCTTTCATTACTTGACCTGCATTCGGGCGGGGCCGGCGCCGGTATTGCCTTAGCCTCGGATAACCAGTTTTTACACATTGAAGATGTATGTTAGTCCCAAGCATCATCTGTTGGTTCTCTGTATAATAACAGCTGATGTGGCAACAACGGAGTAGCAGCACCGGGCGGTCAATCATGCTCATGCTCAGGTTCCACTAGACGATAACCCAATATTTCTCAATTGGTTTAAATTTTAAAAAAGAAGAGTGAAAATATTTTTTTTAGATTTCAAATATTTTTTCTCGATTTTTAAACCAAAAATATCTATTTATCTTTTTAATTTTACAAACCGGCACGAGATGACATTTATGTAAAGTGACAGCAAGCTGGCCTGTCGGAATATGCATCGCGTTTTAGACGTTGTTAATGTTTGAAATCAGTGGTTGGTTCGTTATTTAAGGTAGTCTGTTTTTTTTTTGTAACGAGTTTCATGATGGCATGGAATGATGTTGTCTTGCAAACATCTTTATTTCATTATATTTTGAAGCTGTTCTTTCAATAGTTGCACTTGTCAGAATTTAAAAAAAAGATGGAATGTGGGTATATTTTTATATTTTTCATCAAAAAATATCCTAATCCATATACCCCTAAAATACCATATTGAATAGAGCTCTGGCATGTTGGGTGGCTTCTTGTAGAGGCTCACTATAGCAAGCGGCTCCGAACAGTTCCGTTCATTGAAGTGAGATAATTCTTTAGAATCGTGCATTTGTTCCTTTCCTAGCACTCAGCTAATTCGGATTAGCGTTTTGAGATTTTTTTTAAAAAATATGTATTTATCGTTGAAATATTCGATTTGTTTTTTTTTTAAACAGTAATTACAATTTCCGAAATATGTTTCGCAGTTAGCCTACTATGTTTCTCACCAACCAGTTATTCTGCTTTGGGAAAGATCTGTTCACAAGGTACAGCGTTGCAGGAATGCACAACCTTTTCATTATTATCTGATGCCGATACCAATTGGGGTTCAGCTTACTGATTTTCATACAAAGTGTCAATATTCTTCCACATGTTGTACATGACACCTTGGTTTGTCGCGTTGTAAATCTCCACATCTTCAAAACTTTGCTTCTTAAACCGCGGATCAAGAAAGATGGTTTGAGCGATCAGTTCATTCGATTCTCTTTCCCGAATTGCTCGATGCGACCATCTTTAAGTTTATCTACCAACTTTTCGATACTTGGAGGAAGAGAATCGTTTGAATGCAGTTTGATACTGTGAGAGCCACCCTAACAGCGCAGCACTGATGATGATTACAATGACTGAAACAGAACACATACATATAGATCAACAACATATTAGTTGCCAATGTGTGAGTGTGCTTTACTGCTGGGCAAGGACTTCATAGACCTTTCGATCGTTGGTTCGTCCTCTTTCGGCATCCAGCACTAATCGAGGTAAGACGTGGTGTCCGGCACAGCCAGTCGGGTGATCACTCACATTTCGAACCTGGAGTTCTATCTCGTCAAAATATTCTGCTTTAGGTTAGGAGGATTTTTTTTTATAATTTAATAATCCACAGAGATTCATTGAAAACCAATGTTGAACGAGAGCGTGAATGAAAAACTTCTATCTGCTTGCGAGTTTTAATTCCCCTCTAGATCTTTTCACGGCAGTTTCGAACGTTCCTATTGTTGAGGAGAAAATTTAATCAGATGAGGGGCCGTTCCATCTCGGTCCTACTCTCGCTCGCTTGTCATATTACATACAAAATAGCTCCCGTTACGCTCTTGCTTACATATTAGTTTTTTTTGTGAGGTGAGCGGGTGAGCCACCGCTCAATTAAAAATAGCGTTGGGTCACTCGTTCATCTTGGTGAACTAGTTCATGAGCGCATTGCGCACCTCTAGCTTCTTGTACTTGGGCCCCACCTGCACGTTGTTGGCAGCACATCAATTCCATGGACTCATTTCCACGATGGTTATATCATAAATAGCCTGTTAATACATCTGAACTCAAGGCTACTTTGGAGTACCTTAAGTAATCTGGAAATACTATAACATGTCTATTACAGAGAGCTAATGTCCCGTAAGACTATTTCAACGCATAAGTACGATGGAGACACCGTAAATAGCCTTGTTGATAATGTAGAACATCACAAACTGAACTCAAGTATAGTTTGGAGTACCTTAAGTATTCTAGCAATACTGTCACAAGTCCATTACAGTATTCTGATGTCCTGTGGAGTCATCTCAACTCATAAGTACGGTGGAGACATCGTCCTTTTTGGTCATGTAAAACATCTAGATCTGAGCTCGAAGAATAGGTTGGAGTACCGTATTGAGTTGATCCACTTTTTAACGAAAATTGAGTAACATTTCCGTGAGAGAAAAAGAGATAGCATACAACTGTACTCAAAAATTAAGTAAAGTGAAGCGGGAGTGATGAGACAAACGAACACGATCAAAATTTTAGTTTGTCATTGATCTTTAGATCGGCAATGTGTATTTCTTATTCCATTTACTCTTACGTAAATGTTAAAAAAATGGGCTGTAAAGATAAACGTAATGCTTCGTTTAAAAACAAGCAAATGGAAGAGATAGCAGGCTTCACATTACAATGCCGGTGCGCTATGGACTATTGTACGGAAAAAGCTAACCTTACTTTTGACCATACGAGTATAAGATAGCAATAATCGTCGTGTTTCCCGTTCTTTTTTCTCACACACGAATTTTTTAACACAAGGGCACTAGTATCTGTCAAATCTGAGGTATGACGTCACTGTGATTTGGACCATAGGCATGCTCAACAAAGAAGAGAGGAAATATGGGCTCTCTCAAAAGCAACAGTAATGCCAAAGCTGCCGCTCAACAGCGAAGTATAATTTCTAGACAAAATCGTCAAAAGGTCGGAAGTAACAATTGCAAACAAAGACTTAAAACGTAAATTTCCTGGAAATGCCAGGTTGCTAACATCTATATCTACTACCGACGGGAAGGTTATAACTGTATCTGTTTTTGGTATCTGTATCTGTTTTTGGTGCTATTTTGTTTGTGGGAGCAATCAGATCCCAGAAAAATACGCTAGAAGTCATTGTTTACAAATGTTACATTCGAAATTTTTGACTATTTTGTCTAGATTTACCGTTGAGTACTGTTGGACAGCTTCGAAGCTATTTTTGCTATTGCATATGATAGTGCCAGATGATGGACAATATAATCATAAGCATGGATCAACCTCAAATTACTGGAAGACATTCTCTCCGATATACGCGAACAACTGCAAAATACGCAAAGGCAAAATTTAAGGGAACTTTTTCAGTAGGTAGGAAACTAGGCTTTTTAGATGACCCATTTTAAATCATCAAAATGACAGTAATTAATCGGTAATCCATCCTGATTTTTGCATCGAATTATTAGCCCGATAGATAGAGTTTATGTTCGTATCATTAAATGTGAAATACATTGGAAAATGTAGGAGTTTTAGGACTATTGCCTGAGGGAAGGTCCATTAATTATGTCACGCATTAAAGGGGGGGGGAACGTGACGATCCATACAAAAAAAAAATGAAGATCCATACAAAAACCGTGACAAGGGGGGTAGGGGGCTTATAAAACGTCAGTTTTTACGTGACGTAATTAATGGACGTTCCCTAACCACTGATTTAAAAAAAACAGTCACCCCTGCACGGAAAAAATCCGTGCTCGGATCCGTGAACTGCAGTCATGAATTCGAAAACAAGCAAAAATACACCGTGAACTGAATCACGAAATCATGAACTAAATCAAGTTTTTAGGTAAAAATCATGAAAACGTGAACTAGTTCACGGTCCGTTTTCATTTTCGTGAACGCTTTTGTTTCTGTGTGATTGAGCCGTTCCTTGCCCTATTTAGCAAGAAAGTTTCACGGAACTTAACTTGAACTGAATGCGAACTTATGAGTGCGTTTCCCAAGCAAAGTATCCGTACTTGAGGTCACTTGAGAAAGAGAGAAAGAGAGAGAGAGAGAGAGAGAGAGAGAGACTCTCATTGTTGTCCATTACCTCGCTGGGTCCATTAGATTAAGTGATATTTAATATGATAGAAAAAAGAATCCCACCTGAGAGTAATAATCTTGTTTGGTCCAAAATGCACTATTTTACCCGCGGCTGGATTCCTGAAGAAAATGAATATATTTTTTGGCTCAGGAAATACTAGCACACCGGTCCCAAGCTTAATATTCACCCCTATTAAAGTTACTCACACCAACACACCCTCAAATATTGTGTAAAAATAACATAACGAATCAAAACAAAAACAAAGATACTAGTAGAGAAAGGTACAGAATACCGCAAGAGTACATTGCATGTGTTGGTTTTATTGAACTGCTATAAAGTTCTGTTCAAACCAATTATTGAACTGGACTGATTCCCAGAAAACAAGTACAAGTGTATGTGTTGGTACGTGTGTGACATAGAAAGCGCTGATTTAAAAATTATTGCTTTCCTGAGGGTGTCCAAATAACCCCAAACAATCCTACACATAGTCAAATCGTTTTAAAAGATACTCCACAAACTGTATATTTGGTTGCAAGAATATTTCAGAATTACAGGAATATGACCCTAGATAAAATAAGCTAAACAAACTAAACCCCAAATGTTGGAATTCCCCAACCATTCATCAATCTCACCAACCACTTTTCGTCCTCCTCGTTTCAGGTCTCCTTGCATCTGCCCTTTGAACAGCTCCGCCACCAGAAGGACATCTCCCTGCAGTTCGATCCGGAAGAAGAGGACCTAACCCAAATACCGGATCGCAAAGAGCTCAAACGGTCCGATCCACCGTTCCACAGTTCCATCCACGGCAACAACACGCCACCCCCGGCCACACTGAAGACATCCGTGTTCGCTACGAAGCCGTCGTCTACGGCTCAACCCACCGTTGGGAATGAGCCCAAACAGTCAGAGCTAGATTCCTCCAGCTACCCGGATGATCCGGTCGAGTACTACGACGAAGATTACAGCGCCGAGCCGTCAAACGGCAATCCTAGATTAGATAGCGTTAAGTCAAACTCCAATAGCGGTTCGGTGGTAACCCACAAACGCTCTGGAGAGGACCAACTGGGTGATCCCAGGGTCCATAACGGCAACCTACCGGCCACCCAAGCAAGCAGAACTAGTAGCGGTAGTAGTAGTAGTAGTAGCAGTAGTAGTAGCGGTAGTAGTAGTAGTAATGGTAGCAATAGCTCTAAGTCTAAGAACACTAGTAGATTTATCATTAACAATGAACACCACAAAAGTCCAACCAATCCGTACAACAGCAACCGAAGTCGTACCGGCCGGGTGTACGATAGTCGGTCGCCCGGCACTGGAGGGACATCTGCTTCTCCGAAAGCCCGTCCTAGCTACCAAACGCAGCCAAAGGTGATCGTAACAACCAGTACCTCGATCCGGGACAACAGCGGACGAACGATTAACTATTCCATCAGCAGTAACTCGTCCCCTTCGACGACAGCTGCCAGTCACGTGGCTTCCAACGCCAAATATTCCGAGTCCCTCACACGGGGCTACGATGAGTACAAAGAGGACGACGTCCTGTCGGATCCGTTCTTCCTCGATGTACCGAAAGTGGGCAGCGGCAGTGGACGGAGAAAGCGAGATGCATCCTCCCAGCGGAAACGCAGGAAACGGTTCTTGTACATTGTTCCTCGATTTATGTAACTAAACCCATACTAGCACGCATATGTAAACATCTCGCCCTCCCCGATACAAAGAAACGAAAGCTAAGAACTCTTCTTATTTTATTTGAACAAACCACGAAAAAAAAGTTGACTCTAGTTGTAATGTAGGAAAAAGTATTTACGTTATAATATGTTCTATGTAAATATCCTTAAATTTTCAAACAAAAAAAACTCAAGCGATATGAAACAATACTCATTTTATATAAATATTCAAACAGTGAAACAATTCTTGTCCTTATGAACATTCAAACATGAAATATGAAAAAATGTAATATATAAACAAATGAACAATTTAATTTCGGAAATATTGGCGCGTTCAAGTTTGTAATTATTCTTCACTAATTCAGCTAATTTAATTATTTTCCTAGAAGCTTAAGCATGTAAGTCTTGTACAGTGAAGTAGGGCAATAAGATAAATCCTTTTTTTTTAAGTTCGATAAGAGACAAACAACATGTGTTGAAGCAACAATATGTATGAACAAGTTATGTACTTTTGACGGTGAACTCGAGCAAACAGGAACATCAGGAAATGGTTTATAAAGCAATGAATTAATAAATGTACGTGTAAAATTCTTCTAAGCGGTTGACGAAACAATTTAAGTTCGGTTGTTAAGAGAAAATAAATTTGAAACAAAAATGCCAATCTCAAAAATTGTGCAAAGTTTGTCTGTTGATTTGATTTGATGACGGAAAAGAAAGTCTTCATAGGAAATAGTTCCTCCAGGTTAGTACTGATCATATTGAAGTAAATCTTCTCGATAATACATCTTCAAATCTACCAATGGTAATTATTACGCATTTTCTATTGCATAGCTCAGGGCGCAATTTACTAATACAATCTGTGCACGGTAAAACAATAATACGTTAAACATAACTATGATTCTCTCCTGAATGTAGACTATATGTATCCGGTAATGGCTCGGTGGTTCAACTAAATCATCTAAACTGAAAAGGCCTAATCTGAAACCCCTTCAGGAACGGCGCTCACATGGATGGACAACATATGTAATGAATTGAGTTGTGTCCCAGCATAGAGAAATAATTATAATTGCGAGCTCACTTAATCATTTTCCGAACAAAATATTTGTAGCACAATCACGGGCGCTACTTTTTTATAAATGGGTGAAGCATATTGTCGATACTACGTGCGCATTTCTAGAATAACAAGAAAAAACCCGAATTAATCCACCGATGGTGAGACAGAACCCTTCTTAAAATACGTTCACACTACATTTCAAATCACTAGTTGCATATTGATTGTTGATAATATCAAATTCAAATTCAGGATCCTTTCCACTGAAAATTAATTTTAGTTAAAACTATGAAATCAAAGGTAGAACTAACGAACCTATTCGTTGTTTTCTGCAACGAAACTGATTTGTATTTTTTATGAAGCTAGTCGTAATTAATGCCACACGCGCAACTGTCAAAAGCCCAAACCATTGGAACCTACTCCGAACTAGCCAATCCGGTGCCAAGTGACCGGATGGTCCAAAAACTATGGCAAACTTACTTCTGGAACGATTTCAGGAATTTGACACCCATTTTGTTAGAGTTCAATTAAAATAATTTTCTGGCCATCCGTGGCCTCATGGGTACCTACTCTAAACTGGCCAATCCGAAGTCAAGCAACCGGATGGTCCATTAACAATGCAAACGTACTTCTGGAACGATTTCAAGAATTTTGATACCCATTTTCTTAGGGTTCAATTCAAATAATTTTCTGACCATCCGTGACCCCAACCTGCTACGTGGTGGCTGTTCCAGAATCAAGTCACAGATATGTCATATGGCAATCACATACATTCCTGTATATTATTTGAATGATTTATAATGTCATTCCTATTGGTTTTATATTCAAATCTTTTATAAGAATACCATTTTCGGAACATGGTTCGGGACATCCGGTATATTTGGATATGGATCGGTCATATTCGGTCATAATAGACATTTATGCAGTTTCTGAATCCAAAATAGTGAACATCTTCCAGATAGGTTGGATATTCCCTTAGTTATGGTCATTTTAATTCCGCGGGTAAAAACGTCCCCTTTCGGCCTCTTGAAGGTGTTTTTTTTTTGTTGGACACACAACGGTTAACAAGTACATGTTCATTGAAAATTGTGTAGTTATAGTAAATAACACTTTGTGTAATATTCAAACCAACTCGTTGCAGATCAAAACCGGACCACTTGAACCAATCGATCCTGCTCTAATTCTATAGAGTCGCATCGTGTGGCTAGTCCGCTGTATGTGCTATACAACGCACCAGATGCTACACAATAGAATGCAAGCGGCATTGATTGCTGTGATTGGTCTTGTTCGGTTTTGAACTGCAACGAGTATATTTTCTTCTCACAATTATGGTTTTGTTTTGGTCATATCTCCATGAAGGGTTATCCAATCATAATGAAATTTTGATCAGTTATTTGAACTTTTTAAAGCTTTGATTTGGCACCAACCAAACCATTCCGGCACACAAATAGCTCAGTATGTAATCGGAGACTAAACGGTTTGATTACTATTATAATAAACCATCAAGTACTGTTTCGTTCATATCTTCGTAAAGAAATGCCCGAATGAAAAAAAAATCAATAGCGTTCTATGGGAATGTTGTAGCTTTCATTTGCTTTCAACAGAAAAATCGGTTCACAAATGGCTGAGAAATCGATCTGACATTATTTGTAACGCGCACACACACATACACACATACACACACATACACACATACAAACACACAGACATGTGCTCAGTTCGTCGAGCTGAGTCGAATAGTATATGACACTCGGCCCTCTGGGACTCGGTTAAAAAGTCGAGTATTCAAGCGATCTTTATACACTTCTTTTGGTGTAAGAAGGGTAAAAAGTATATGTGCCAAAAGTAATCAATTCAGCTTATCACGACTAGGTGTAGTAGTGTCCCTTCGGGAAATATGGTAGTGCTTTTTGGATGGAAACATAACAAACAGCTGTCAAAAAGATCTTTTATAACCACAATGAAAACTTTTAGGTTGTCTGTAGGAAAACAAACAATTTTTACACGACGATAGATATGATAGTAGTGTGCCTTCTTTTTTACGTCACTAAGCTTAATTAGCTTAAAAGCTCGATTGCTCAAACAATCATATTCCATATCTAACAAACTTATCTTATAACTTATTAAACAGAGAGAGTCTAAACCTAGAACAATCAGCTTTTTATGCCTTTTTACACTCAGGCCCATTTCACACGTTGGCCTACATTTTGTGTTAGTTGTTCTTACGGCTTGCCAACAATAGATATGTTCACGTTCCATTAACGTAAATTTGACAAAACTGTCAAATTCACGCAAACGCGTCCGCTACGTATCAATTGTGGGCTACCCAACAAGCAATAACTCATTACATTAACATCATTATGGTGATTCAATTCAGCAGCGTGTTGGATAATCACTGAGCCATTCTCAATCACAGTTGCCAATTGCATATGCTTAAGAAACAAGTTTGTAGCAATGGAGTTCAGCTGAAGATTGAATATCTGCTGTTTAAGTGCTGCACAGAACTTGAGGATAATTCCGAGAGTGAAAGTGACCTTTGTTGAGCTAAGCGAGTTTTTTTTAAAAATCATATATTCTCGCCTAGTTAATTAAAAGTCATGATGAAATTTTTCTTCTTCATCATAAAGCATATAAAAAAAGCTATGGTGTCTTTTATAGGACTTTTGTTAAACTTTTTTAAATTCGCATAAAACTTTCTTTGTTTTTTTTTTGTATCATTTTCAATTCGATACATACAGTTTATACTATGCATATTTACTTTCATATTATTAAACATGTACATTAACAGGAACATAACGTAACATTTATTTATTAACATTTAATAACGAGATTTGAACCATCAACCATCGTATCCTCAACTACGTGACATACCAACTGTGTTATCGTAGAATTGAATGAAGTATAAACAAATCGTCTATTCATATAAGCTAAATGTTATATATCGAATAGTAGCAGAAGTGATGCTTTAATTGAGGTACATTGATATTCTATGTATAGCGTTGTCTGTAAATAAGCAACATCAGTGCTTAATAAAACGTTCTAAATGTTGATAACAAAGTCTGAATTAGCAAGTTGTACGCAAGCTTTGATATTGGATGTTTGGTTTTCCTACGTGCATTACTGACAAGAGCATGTTAAACAAGAGATGATTTAAAGATATGACGATGTTTTCTGATGTTAATTGTTAACACTGCGCTGTTTTCTATTCGGATGGGCGATGTAAAGAACAGCCTGTGGGCTATTTGCACCAAGCTATAATTTCAACTCTTGAAAACAGGTTAATACTTTTTCACCGTCACCAAAAATGAACAACTCGTAAACGAAAACAAAGGAATTGTATCATTTATTATCCATACTTTTTTCCATTTTCACCAGAAAAAAAAACACAGTGACGACCTTGTCCGTTATTGTTACGACATTAACCTTTATTGTCAAACTGTATAAACTAACAATCTTCTATTTAGTTTAAACATATGTCAGATGGTAAAAGTCCAAATAACAGTATGCTGAATAGGCGGTTAAGTTAAATTACCATAAAAAACACGAAACAATTTTTTGCTTTACTCTATGCCAAAAAGTTAGTATATATTCCAGACCGGGTGCAGAAAATGAAAACCTTTCAATGACAATGACCATATGTGTTAATGTAGATGTTATATGGTGAAAGTGAGATTCAACTATTTGATAACAACAACATCAAATGTGATAAAATACCTTACATCCGAAGTATAGTTTTGGCTATATAGCAATTCGTTTTTCATTATGCGGAATCATAACATCATTTTATTATAATTATCACCATCTTGACCACCATATACTCACAAATATTCCAGAGTCCAAATACATTTCTGAAGGGCAAAACCGAATTTCCTAAAACAACTTGCGCTGCCAACATGACAGCATGAAAAAAAGCCTTTACGAAAATAAATACAGAAGCTGTCAATCAAAACCTGTCAAAGCTGGCTGCTTGTCTGCGAGTGCAGAACGATTTTTACTCCTCTCCTCTGTGTTTCGTAGCAGCAGTATATTTCGTCGCGAAAAAGGAGATCGAAGTGAAAATTTCCTCGCCAAAGGCAGCATTTTTGCGAGCTCGGTTAGTCTTTTCAGTCTAGAAAGTGAACGAATGCTGTTTGCCGAACGGATTATATCCGAAAATCGGTTCTGTTTCCGGGGTCGCGTCAGCCCCGTTTCTGGGCTCCCGACGACGAGAGAGCGAGGCACATCGCAGTGTTGAATACACACTGCTGCGCTGTTGCCTTTAAAACCTTGGGGCTCCTCTCTTGTTGCAACTATCAAGAGTGATTGCGACGACGAAGTAGTAGAAGAAACGGAGCCAACAACACCACCGTCCGTGGCAGACGTGATGTTCAACAATTACGGCAACGTGATGATGACCGACCAGTTCCGAAAGGTGGAACAATACTCGCCCAAATCGTCCCCGCGGGCCGGTGGGGCAGGCGGACGGTCCCCGGTCGTGGCTCGCCAGGACTCGTCCGGAACGCTTAAGACAACGATCCAGCTCGGAAAGAACCCGTCGATCGTGCACAGTGGGCCGTTCTATCTGATGAAAGAACCTCCAGGTGAGTGCGATACTGAAGGTGAGCAATGGGAAACGGGGTCAAGTTGGGTTTGTTATTCTTTCTGTTCTTAGATCAATGAAAGCTAGGATCGCTAATGATGTTCGCGGAAGTGGAAGGAGGTTTCGAGTTTGGGAGGAAACTAGGTCAAACCTGGTGACTGGTTGAATTATAGGCTTCTCCTGAGTAGTCAAAGAATGGATCTATGGGTTTGGGCGACAGCAGGAAGTCGTTTCGCACAATATGATTCATGTGTTTGATTTTTCTTTTCATTGTTCATGACGAGCTGGTAAGAAATACTATAATTGTTCGACCTCGATTATTATCTTTCAATAATGTTATGCATAACAATGGCTTTGTAGCTTTACTAGTTGGAATGCTTGTTTGACCATCTTTCATTGTTTATAATTTTTTAACCGAAGCTTCTTTTTAGAAGTTAGATACCAATTTACCCAACCTGTGATGCATACGGCTAACGTAAAAGGGAACTTGTTTTTCCTTTGACCGAGACTTCCTGAATGTTTATTGAAAATCAATTATAACATCAGACATTAATCAATTTTCTTGCTCAACTATACCGTCAAGCTACCAAATCATTCCGTTAGTATTTCTCGAGTACTTTTTCAAACAGACGTATCTGACTTTGTAAACAAAGAGGGGAAGTAAGATTCAAACGTAAATTTCTCAAAACGCTCGGAACCCTCACGGAAATTAGCATCACCATCATGTTAGGAAAATGTTATTCTTTCAAATTTTCATTGATTAAGTATTTACTACTTATTTCTTGGCATTCTGAGATTATCGCAATTTGCTATGCATGCCCTTAACTTAAATTTCCAAATGAACTTCTACAGTAATTATTTGAGGGTTTCCGATTCCAAAATCATTTTTGCATTACTGTGATTGTGTGCATTAGTATTTTTCCCGTCTCAGGTTGTCTAGTCGATAAAGGCACGATATTACCAAGGCGCTCCGGTTGAGGGAATCTTTAGGGTTGTAAATTTTCTAGATTTTCCTGAACATAGATTTGCATTGTTTGCCACACAATTTACAAATTATCTTTCATTGTTGAATCCAATTCTCTGTCAAATCTTGGGCATAATCCAATCAACTTCACGTCAACCGACTTGTTCGGCTTCCCGGAGGTTTTGGGTCTGGAACTAATTGTCTTCGGTGCGTGATTTTAGATATGTTACCGTGACATTTTCGTCACTGCATCCAACTCTCGAATACCTTATAGGCGTTTTCACAATATTCTCAAGAAATTGTCATATGAGGTGTTCTGGATTTTTATTTGCTATTTGAACTGATTAAACGCTCGCAACTTTATCTGCCATCCGGATATTCATCTACAATCAGTTGGTTCCATACATTGACTGGAGTTTCTCCGGTATACTTAAAGATTTCTTTTCGTTTTTGTGAGGCTCATAGGCATAACAGAGCCGAGTTCTTTTTCATTTTTACGACGATAACTTAGTAACTATGTGAGTTTTGGATAGCCGAAAAACTCGCGGCTAGGTAGAGGATAGGGTTTACAATGATTCGAGTAGGAATGGGGAAGTAGGGATCTTATCGTTGGCTTTCAACAGCAGATTGGCGATGCGGTATTGTTTGCTGTTGGCATTGTATTAACCTGTAACGGTACAATCGAAGTGGAATTGCGGGGGAGGGAACGAGGTGGACATGTTAAAACGACAGCTAAGAGGCGATCAAATGAATACATCTCAAGCTGAACAATTCATTAGGTCCTAAGTAACATTGAGAGATTCTCTTCGTCGACTTTCTCTTTCGTTAATAGTTTGTCTATTAAACAGTTCCTAATTTTTTTGACGTATTGGATCCTTAATTACACTTAATATTACCGTACTGTTTGTTGAAAACACTTGAAAATGTTTATACATAGCCGTAGGAACGCAAAGAGAAAGTCGACGAAGAGAGTCTCCCAGTGTTACTTAGGACCTAATGCATTGTTTAGCTTGATCTATTTGTTTCAAAAACATGTAAATTAGTCCCATGTAGTTCAAGTCCAGTTTACCCAGGACCTCCTTGATATCTTCCTTCTCTGGTTTCCATCGGGCCCGTAGGGATTGTTGATTGTTATTATTCATCAACAGGCTGGGTGTAGCCCCAATGATGGTAATCATTTAAAAATACATTGTCAAAACTTACAGTTACACATTTCAGCATGGTCATAACTTTAAAACATTTAAAAATAAATTGTAAGTCTTGATCTCATAGTCCGTTATTCCTGCCTGCAAAAATAGAAGAAAACCTTCGGCGAAGCGCATCTCGTGGGATATGAAAATCGAAGACAGATGCCACTCTGTTGAACACTCTCTGTAGTTCGGAAATCGCACCGTGTACTCCATCATTTGTTCGATACAGAGGCAGCATTAACATGAGATTGTTGCGAAGCGGTCGAGGTTGAACGAACAGGTTGATTTGCCTCAGGAGAGTCTCGCAATCTGTCTTACACTGCAGGACATCGGCGACGATCAAGGCTCTGCTTGTGTCTCTTCTAGTCCGGAGCAGCTCTTAGTTGATCAGTTGACAACGGTGTTCGTAGCTGGGTATGGATCATTCCAAGGTAGTCTACGAAGCGCAAAACAGCGCAACGAAGCGACGTCGAACTGATTCGATTCTCTCAGCACCGTTGTTGTAGTTTGGATTCCAAACCGCAGAACAATACTCGAGTGTCGATCGTACCAGGGAACAATAGAGTGATTTCACACAGTAGATGTCGGAGAAGTTCTTAGCTATCCTGAATATGAACCCAAAGGTTCTAGACGCTTTATCAACAATATATGTGATGTGTTGTCTGAATGATAGCTACGAATCTAAGATCACACCCAAGTCTTTAACCTGATTTCCGAGCAGTCTTTGTAGGCTAAAGCGATGTGAATGGTCTTGGAAACCCTCAACAGCTGATGAGTTCTGGGGTGGCCGTATTTTAACTGTCAACGTGTTGAGCAAACTGGTGGGTCTGTAATTAACGGGATTATGTGGCTTAGCAATTGGCGATAACTGTTGCACGTTTCCAGGGTTCGGAAAAGTTCGAGAGTTTGAAACAAGGAATAATCAATTTCGACAACAAAACCATCCCTTCTATTGGAAGATATGATGTTGCGTACTCTATCCTTTCCAAGAGCTTTTTTTCGATATTACCTGGCGAATTAAGGAACGTTATTGTTTCGGCTTAGTTTATGTGTCAACATCGTTATTCATCTCCGAATTCTGAAAGATCTCCAATACGGACTCGTTAACTGCTACGGAAGTGCTCACCAAACCTTTCTACGACAAATCCTTGGCAAAGAACCTCCGGGTATCGATGTGTTTGGAGCGCGTTGATGTTCGATCTACATCTAAAAAAACTCACATTTATCGCGACCACTACTAAGTTTGAAGTTTGAAAATCTCTTGCTTAATTTCCTCATAATAGAGACCTTGTAGGCTTTCCCACTCGACATCATTAGCGAGCACATTGATCTTACATGAAACCATAACTTATTTCCATACGGAGTATCCAACTATTAGTGCCTATTCGGCTACACTTGATACTGTATCATTCTTTGCAGGCGAAGGCGAACTCACCGGTGCGACCAACTTGATGGCCCACTATGGCCTCGAACATTCGTATAGTAAATTTAGTGGTAAGAAAGTAAAAGAGCAGCTCTCGTCGTTCCTGCCGAACCTGCCGGGCGTCATCGACGGACCGGGACATCTCGTAAGTATTCAGTGACATTTTAATCCCATGCTCTCTTACATATGCCAACATAGTCACGTTTGAATCATTCGCATTAACTTTCTCTATGCATCGCTCGTATAAACAATTATTATAGTAGCTATTAAAAGAGACGAAAAACAATCATGAAATGAAGCAAATGAACTTCAAATCGATCACTTGTCGTCAGTAATCAGTCGTCGAAGGTGATTACATGTCCGATATTTTTTCAGCCACGTCAAGAATACCTCAATGGAGGCATTAAGGACCGTTTGTTTTCTTGATCTTGACGTGAATTTGGTCCGGGAAGGTCTTTTGTATGCTGATGACCTCAAGATTTTTCTGCGAATCCAGTCAATCAACGATTTTTAACGCCTAGGTACAAACCCGGCTACAGACCAGACTGGTGAAAGAAAAATCGAATGTGGGTTGATCCAAACAAATGCGAGATGATTTCTTTTTCTCATATAGATACCCGAGAGACTGTATTTGGCAGCCAGCACGAATAGATACTGAAGCGAACTGTGATGGTCCATTGGCGTGTAGGTTTCGTCGTAGTCCACCGCCTTTCGCTGAAAGTAGTCCTTAATGATCAGCCATGTTTCCAGCTGTGTCGTATTTGGTCTTGAAACCTCATTTGCACTTGATGGTTTTTCTTCCTTCTGGGAGGTCAATCAGTGTCCAACTACAAAATCATGGGACTTGCCCCCGACAACCCTCACCTAGGTCGATATAAGTTTTGAACAAGGTTGGAGCACAAAGGTCATGTGGATCACAGTGATATCGGCATCTTCAGCTTCACTATCGTCGGTAGTTTCATCGCTTGTCTATTCGCTGGCATCAGTGGTCGCATTGTCGGAGAAAAAATCTTCATACTCATCTTCACTATCTTGATCCTCGGGTGGTACATCTTCCGGGGCGTCAACAGTTGCTGACAATGAAATGGTCTCTTCGTGATTCATCACAATAATCGTCTTACTGCTTTGATGCTCCGGAAGAGGACTGATAACATCATCATTGATGAAATTTACCTCGCGACTGATATCAATCTTTCTTTGATTGTATATTGTATAGCCGGATTCCTCGCCGAAGCTGGCCCGAATACACTCGTGGGATTTGGCGCCTCACTTTTTCCGCTTTGGCTTCGGAACGAATACCATCCCCCGACTTTCAAAAATCCTAAGGTGAGACAGATCGGGATTCCTTCCAATTCACACCTCCTCTTGCGTGAGATTGTGTCCTCTGGTTGGTCAATGGTTCAGCGTTTACTTAAGCGGTTAATACAGCTTCCGCCCAGAACACATTGGATAGCTTAGTCTAGTACAATATGCACCTCGCATGTTCCACAATCGACCAATTAGCACGCACCGCCATTCCGTTTTGCTCCGGTGCACAGTGGGGCAGCTAACTCAGTGGTGTGGCCAAAACCTCTAGCGCCACGGGTATGCTTCCTACAGGTTTTCAGTCTTTGAAAAAGTTGTTCAGTTGAGAAAGCGCCATCTTTTGGCGGTTTTGATTAGTTTATATTTCTTCCGCATAGGTGGCACTAGATTCTATCTTTTTAACGGAGCGTCCTAGAAGCATGATTTTTTCGACAAAATTGTTTATTAGACCATGTTGAGAAATGTTGCCAAAGACGTCAAAGAGCTATCTTACACACAAAAAAATATATTGGCCAACTTTTAAAAAATACCGCAAAAAGTCATTTTTACTATTTTTTGGCGAATAAAGGTCTACAATATAAACTGTATACGGTGAAATATTGTCGTAATGCTGCAACTGGTTCATTTTAGACACATTTTGCCATATATCATCCATGAATACAAATATATTTACAGTAATGTTGTAAAATGGAGGTGTTTTCAAATAACAATTACTCAAAATATAGCAAAAAGTAGCAGCCAAATTTTTGGGAGAGCTTAGTGTAAACGTGGTTGGATATTTTAAAGTATGTAGTTCAACAGGGAACTGCAGGGCTTTTTGTAAAAATATAATTTTAATATATTTGAGTTTATTTCTTTTTAAACCGTGTGATCAGCAGAACCAGTAATCTTTGGAATTTATTTGCATTTTTTATATCTTACTAATGTATAGAAAACCAGAGCATATATTTCTTCATATAAAACAGTATTGAATAGTGATTGACATTTTCTATCGAACGTGGGCGTCGATAACGACACAGCTGCATCTGCTGATCTTTGAGAAAAACGCATATGTTGCCTACAATGTACAACTTACTTCGAAGACAAACATACGTTGCCATGCCAATACCCTTTTTTGTTTTTTTTTAATAATCGGTTCAGCGATGTACCTATTGGATTCATGTTGAAGTATGAAGTATGTAAATTGGCCCAGTAACAATTCATTTAAAAAAACTTTGAGAAACGCTGTTCAGAATTTGAATCAATGCAAGGCTCCAAGAAAATATTTGAACTTAAATTTGCAGCTAGTAAAACACAATTTTAAGTAAACTAATCGAAAGATGAAGATTCGAAGAAATAATTTAGAATTGAAATAAAAATGTGCAATTGCGAGGCTTTTGCTGGAACAAAGAGCAAAAGTGCACGGAATTATAATTTCAAAAATTTTGAATGGTAGAAACTATCGTACCTCTATCTTTGGAAACTTCATCTCCAAACGTTATTTTTTCAGCGAGGAATTTTTCGTTTAAAGTTTTAAATATTTTTTTTTTCAATTGTTTTATACACGTGATTTTATAAGTGAAGACACTTTCATCGTGATTCATCTTGATTTATACTTTAAAAAAAATGACTACACACAAAGAATAATGATTATTAAAATTAAAAAAACCATAGCTAAAATTGAAAAGTTGCATTGGTTCTTTTTCGTAGAAAGCGGTTTGCTTTCAAAATAAAAACCACCAAACCGTCAAATCAAAAATTTCCTGCTCTGTACATTTAAAAGTCGAAATTTTTAGAATGAATTGTAAAACTGTCAAATCAAAACCGTGGCATCGTTGAAAACGAAAGCAAATTATTTTTATTTCAAAATGAACTTTCATCCAGAATGTTAAGTGCAATTAAATTTAAAATGTGCTTTTTGGATTTACATTAAAAAAACTGTTTTAAAATGAAAGGATTTATTTTCGGATTAATTGTAGAATTTTCAAATCGAAACCATGGGATTGTTTAAAATCGGAGCAAATTATGTTAATGCAAAATAAACTCTCGTGATGTTTTCCAGCACGAGAGATCCATGGCAGCCGTTATCACCCAAAATGCACCTGAGGAACATCTGGCATCTGCTGCCGTTCCTTTTAATTTATTGAACAATAACCACTTTTTCGAAGTAGAGTGAGAAACTTTTATTAAAACAATATTCCTTTTTTGTGTGTATAACGCTCAGCCCACGGAAATGGTTCCTTTTGATTGAATAATTCAAAAACCTAGAAACGCGTCACTCGATTCATTTTCTCCGACAACTCGAAGGATCAAACAAGTTTTGTTTTTCATGATGCCAGCGGGGAATCTCACGGTAAAGGAAGGTTAATCAAAATTTGAGATATTTTCATTTTGTGAGTTAAACCACCTGTTAACTTCGTGCAATGTCACGTACCGATTAGTTGCCTATTTAAAAGTTTAATTGTGAGATTAAATGCTATGACTGAGTGCACTCTGGCTCTGCTATTCACACGGTTTAAAAAATCTAATCAAATTGAAATAAATAAACTTAAATATATAAAAATTATATTTTACAAAAAGCCCTGCAATTCCCTGTTGAACTACATACTTTTAAATATCCAACGACGTTTACACTAAGCTCTCCCAAAAATTTGGCTGCTACTTTTTGCTATATTTTGAGTAATTGTTATTTGAAAACACCTCCATTTTACAACATTACTGTAAATATATTTGTATTCATGGATGATATATGGCAAAATGTATCTAAAATGAACCAGTTGCAGCATTGCGACAATATTTCACCGTTTACAGTTTATATTGTAGACCTTTATTCGCCACAAAATAGTAAAAATGACTTTTTGCGGTATTTTTTAAAAGTTGGCCAATATATTTTTTTGTGTGTAAGATAGCTCTTTGACGTCTTTGGCAACATTTCTCAACATGGTCTAATAAACAATTTTGTCGAAAAAATCATGCTTCTAGGACGCTCCGTTAAAAAGATAGAATCTAGCGCCACCTATGCGGAAGAAATATGAACTAATCAAAACCGCCAAAAGATGGCACTTTTTCAACTGAACAACTTTCTCAAAGACTGAAAACCTGTAGGAAGCATACCCGTTGCGCTAGAGGTTTTGGCCACCCACTGGGTTCGCTGCCCACTGTGCGGTGTTACTCATTCGACGTCTGGTGGATGATCTCACACTTCTTCAGGTATTTGTTGAAGCCAGTGTTGATGTAATCCTTACCATTCTTCGTACGTAGCACCTTGAGTTTTCTTCCGGATTGTCGTTCAGCCATAGCGTGGAAATTCTTAAACACTTGCGTTACCTCAGCTTCCGAATTCGACTTCACATCTTGCAAGGCTTGTCGTCGACGAAAGATATATAGTAACAGCTACCTCCGAGCGACTTAACTTCCATCGGCCTGCAAATGTCTGAATGGACCAGGTCGAGAATTAAATCAGCACGAGTTCCCTTTTTGCCAAACGTGTGGGCAGTGTTTGCCTATCGGACATACATTGAAGTCAGTCATCTCACCTCCAGAAACGTTGACTCCAGTCAACAATCCGTTAGCCAGATTACGAACACCGTGGATGTTGAGATGCCCTAATCGTTGATGCCAAACCTTCAAGCTTCCAGCAGACGAACAAGCTAGCACGCTATTCGTGTCCTGCTTCCGATGTTCCAGTTTAAACAGATCGTCCTGGTGACTCTCATTCGCAACGATGTCACCGGCCTTGTGGATCATCTTGCATCCGGTGGTATAGAAGACAATCGTGTGACCTTTTCTCACAATTTATTTTATTTATTTATTCATTGTTGACATCAACAGGCTCAACGTGGCCCCAATGATGTTGAAAATAAATTAAGTTAAGGTGAATCGCTGCTCCATGTATTTTGTTGAGATGTTCAAAAATGAGTTTACGTGGTTTATGAACAGGCCCCTGCAATAAATAGCTTCCTCGAGATTTCTCTTCTTGTACGGAGAAGCTCCAGATCGATCGGCTGGCAACGATTTTCATAACAGGACAGATGAAACGGGTCCCTTCAGGGCAGGTTCCTTACAGCAAATCGAAGTGTTGTGACCCTATCTATATTAATGTTTCACTAGTAGTCCAGTGATCGTTTTTGCGTTTACACCTTCAATAATTAAACTACTTAAAATAACGTACTTTTAATACAAGACCGTTTATTTGACTACCACTACATTTATTTAACTGTACGACATTTATTTGAACTAAGGACTATACATTTATTTTACTTCACTACACTAAACATAATCTTTTCGATTAGGTGTCTAGACAAGTACTGCATTAACACCAGTCACTGGCATATCTAAGTCCTAAATTTTAGTTACTCCGTGCGCAACAATCCATGCAACATCTCATTGTATCTTCATATCACTCCTCTCTTCTCGTCACTTATTTCGGGTAGTTCGACATTCGACAACCTAAGCTACCAACTGTTATACATAAAGGACAAAGACAGACAATTGTAAACACGAAGAATGGGTTTAGACACTCAAGTAATAGACCGGACAACGGGCCGCCATGTTGTATCCAAAACGAACATTTCCTCGCATTTCCCATACGATTTGACAGTTGTTTTGGATACGTCAACTGTGCCAGACTCACGTTGTCCGGTCTATTACTTGAGTGTCTATAAGAAAGGGTCGTCGAACGGACTAGATTCTCTCAGCATCATTATTGTTATTTGAGTTCCAAACCGTAGAACAGTACTCCAGAGTGGATCGCACCAGCGAACAGTACAGTAATTTGAGGCAGTAAGTGTCGGAGAAATTCTTTGCTATCCTGAAGATAAAGCACATTGGGCTTAATCTTCAGTATAGCAAAGAATGTCTCCGACAATTACTGCATCAAATTACTATACTGTTCGCTGGTGTTATCCACTCTGGAGTACTGTTCTACGGTTTGGAACTCAAATTGGACACATTGGACCCGACGCCTTATCAAGTTGAGAACCCAGAATAATTCCCCAATTCTTTAATTGATCCACACGATCTATTGTTGATCCTTCAAGTCTGTAGGTAAATATGATCGGTTGTCTCTTCCGAGAAAACGTAATTACCGAACACTTCGCAGGGTGAACTACCATTCGGTTTAAATTGCACCTGCTGGCGAAAGCTTCGAATTGACGTTGAATGTTGATGCATTCCCTTGACGGAGAGACTGTTTGCTGACAAATCCGGTAATAGCTGCACCTCGTGAACGGAAATCTCGTCAATCTGACCCAGAGGCTGCACCGCAGTTGATCCTGTCAAAATTATGTCCATTCATCGTCCGTTGACCGCTACCACAGTACCACTTGAAGGGTTCACATTTACGAGTAACTTACTGTTGCGAGTCATGTGGACACTAGCACCCGAGTCGAAGTACCAATCTTCATCGTTTGCCGGTCCAAATATGGATAGCACCGCACTAAAAGCGTTGCTCGTACTACCTGCAAGTTAACAAGCCTTCCAAAGTTGCAGCTTCTATACACTGGATGAACATAGAATTATGCGATATTTACTGCTTGAATGTATTTATTTATTTATTTAACACATAAAATTAAACTGACAATTGATGTCTCAATTAATGAAACTTAACCTGATTGGTAACGATGAGCGGTGCGGAAAAGATTTAAAAATCTTTGGCGAAACCCGTCAATGGAAATATTGAAGTCAAAAAAGCCAACGTAGTCGTTAAACCGCTGACAAATTGAACAAATAGGCACATGTAAAGCGTAATTTCTGCTCAGTGGTTCCATAAGCAGAAAACCACGTTGTCGAAGTGTCAGCAGAGCCGGGCAGTCGATTTCTCCTGATAGTAGTTTTGATGCGAACGTTGCTTGTGCAATTGATCGTCTCACCTACAGTGGTTCGATCAGTAGAAGACGGCACCGCTCCTCGTGTGGTGGCAGGTTTCTTGGATCATGCCAACCAAGAAATTGAAGACCATATCTCACAATTTTTTTTTTTTGAACTGCTTCAATTCGGGCAATCCAAATAGCAAGGAATGGACTCCAGACGGCCACATTTGTTTCTAATATAGGCCGTTCAAGTGAGCAATAGAGGAACTTGAGGCACAGTGGGTCACGGAATTCGTCAGAAATTTTGAACATAAAGCCCAGTTGACAATTGCAGGGTGGCCGCAGACTCGGGATAATCGGGAAATGCGGGAAAAATGCGGAAATCCAAAATAATCGGGAAATATGCAGGAAAAAGTCGGGAATTTCATATGGAAGGAACCATACTCACACCTTTTTCAAACGAGTAGCGTTTTTGTCATCTACTCGGTCCAACGATCTCATTAACGGAATGAAACAGTGTTTGACATTGGCATGTGAATCATTTTCTGCTGGTTTGTTTAGCCTATTCAAAACCGTACCGCTTAAAGACGCGGCTGGGTAGCTCAGTGGTTGCCCGTTCTGCTTACTGAGCAGATGGTCGGGAGTTCAATCCCAGGCCCGTCCCCTTCCTTGCCATTTGTCACTTGCCTCTTTCTATCACCACTAGATTTAAAATCAAAAGCAGTCTGCTGCGCTTTCTTTCATTGATCGCTTCACTTACCACAGTGCATCCATGATCTAAAAATAACCTGCCCTAACACAACTATCTCTTGGCATCTTCTCTTGGCAATTGTAGAGATGCAGTGGTGCTCACGGTCTCTAATAACAACGATTGTCAAACTAATCATCCTTCCCCCCTCCCCAAAGACCGTGAGGACGTGGCCGGCGCCGGTACTGATCTATAAATAGAATTAGTGAACTTGTACATTGAAGATGGTAAAGCTACTCCCAAGCTCCATCTATGTGGTTCTCTGTACAATTACACTAGTTCTGATCAGTAAAGGAGTAGCAACTGCGATATTGCACGGTCTCTCTATTCAAAAACGTACCGCTTAAAAAATCTGACTACTCGGCTGTGATAGGTGCGGTTTCGCACATGACTTACTTTTGTTTTGATTTTACTTGACTGCAACTTCTTAGGTTATCCTTTTGACTGAAGCACCGCTATTGTCTACATTACTGAAATTTGGAGGGGTAGGAATTCTGCTGTCAATTTTAAAATACCATAAAATTTCAATCCATTTGTACAATAGAGAAATATTTGTCACTGCAGTGGACAGAAACCTATTGTTCCAGTCACCTTACAGTAATAACAAAGACACATAATGCATCAGATTTTTTTGATAAACGAATGCTTTTCAAAAAATAAGAATGTGCATTTTTCAACCCATGTTAAATATACTAAATCCGGAGAAATTTGCGAAATGGGTGAGTCTGATTTTGTAAGCAAACATTTGAATCGACCGTTTTTGGCAAATAAAAGCTCAATTTGAAAAATTAAGACCACACTAGCAAAAGCTTTTTTTATACGTTTGTAGTCCTAGTTTAAGAAATTTAGCTTTCATTCGCGAGAAACCGTCGATTTAAATGTTTGTTTACAAAAGCAGAGTCGCCTATTTCGCAAATTTCTCCGGACTTTTAAAATGTCGACCAATTGATGCATGACTATATATTTTATCACTAGAATTACCTACCTACAGCCAGCTTTAGATAAAAAAAATGATGTGGAATCGTTTTACCACTGATATTCTGCGAAGTTCGTTGGATGGAAGATTAACTAGTTGCAAGAAGAGCGCTACAAATGTTTCCCCATTTGGGAAGACTTGAGGACAAAGTCAGGAAGCAGAAAGAAAGTCATCCGAATTTCAAACGGAGCTTTTCGTCGGTATTCCGATCAAATGTGTTCGCTGTTGTGGTTGAAGCGGTAAACGTTAAAAGGCTGGGATCAAAGTTGAATTTTGTCATCATGTCAGCAGCAATGGCCGAGTCGTTTCTTTTTGACGATTTGAAAATTTTGTTAAGCCCGAGCGTCAAAGCAGAATTAATAATTGAAAGAGAATTGACGGAGAGCATTTTTCTGCCAGCCCTTAAAATGGGAATCGGGTTTGCCTCTTAATCGGCAATCAAAAAAACCAGAAAATTTGCAAAAATTTACGACGAATACGTTTTGGAATTCCGCAACTTTACTTTTCACTTCACGTTTTTGTGACTAAAAATCACAAACAAAACAAGATCGCAAGTTTGTGCTCTAAAAACTTCGAAGTGATAGAGACTTACTCCCGTTTATCCTTAACGCGTTCCCGAATAAACAAGTATTTTAAAGGTATTATACCATTTATCGTTTCATAATTATTCAAGTTATCTTCAAACAATTCTAACCTGAAGATAAAGTGTATCATATCGATGATATATGTTATGGTAAATCAAGATCTTACCATAAGACTAATAGGTTGTTAAGTTTTTTTGTTTATCGTGACCATTATTCATGTCTTTCCATCGTTATATCATACAATTAATGAGCAAGGGATATACTATAAGGCACTGTTAAATTCTTGTTTATGAAATCATTATCATATATAGAATACGCTATTTATTGTTGTTTAAAGTTTCAATGGTTTCTTACATTACACCAGCATTATACACGGATGATACGTATAATGGTGATAACAACATGAATGGAAAATGTATAATAATGATCATACAGCTAATGGTTATTTTCTATTCGGGTTACGTCATCTGTATTATCCCTAGCAGCACACTTGTTACGATATAGTTGATGTTACTCCAATGCTAATTAGTTAAATCACAATCAAGTCACTGTAACCAATTATGACGGTTTTGTGTTGCTTGGCTAGCTAAAAAGCGTCAGGAGCTATGTCAGGAAACGTTCGTAGATCAAGACTATCTCAACGCTGCAGTTGCTCACAAAGTGAAAGAACTGATTGGTCATTCCAAGAAGAAGCTGCCAAATTTGAGGACATTTGTTGAAACGGTGCCTGTTGCACGAAAACGCGACGATGGAGCGAGGATTTTCAATAAATAAAGAGTGTGTGACCAAACTGAAAAGAGTTACTCAGAAAATTGTAAACGAACTCTCAACGGCGTTGAAATCAAGAAATACCTGATACAATATGCACGCAATGCACGTGCATCATTTTGTAGTCAAAAAACTTCGAATGCTCTACTAATTTTCTTTGATGTTTATGCTCCTAACAACTTGAAAGATCAGTGACTTATGTAGAGCGAGTTTTGTTCTCGTATGCAAAATGAGAAATCAAAGCTTGTTTTGCAATACGCAAGAAACCCGATATGTGGCTGCTATCCGTCATTTTGCCTGTATGAAATAAGTCAGAATTTCAGATTGAACAATTTACTCGAAATCTTCAAAAATATTTATCAATCCAAATAATATTAATTCATTTTCTGACTTGGCAAAATTCTACAAATGCAGGGAAAAATCGGGAAAAGTGCAGGAATTTTTTAAATTATCTTAATTTAAAAATTCCTGTGTGGCAATCCTGCGATTGGCCCTGGCAACAATATCGTTATACTCGCCTTCCATCCGGTGTCAAGGATAACACCGAGATCCTTATGGTGCAGTACTCGAGTAAGGCAACGTCCAGATAACACATAGTTAAATGTGATCGGCTGGTGTTTGCGGTAATACGAAATAACGTTGCATTTTTCAATGCTGAGTCTTAGCAAGTTTCTTGCGCATCAATCCGCAAAGATACCCACCATGTCCTGTAGATCCAAGCAGCCTGAGGGGCATTTTATTATTTTGTAAATTTTCGATTTTCGCGTCCCGAAGGTAACAGCAACCAAATATCGTTCCAGAAAATTTAGAAGAGCAGCGGGCAGAACTACCTTGCGTGACTCCCGACTTGTTCGAGAATGATTCCGTTTCAGAAGAGCCGATCTTGACCCGCACTTAAGTCGAATCTTAAGTCGAATGTGAATCAAACTGCACTCCTAGGTGAGACGCCGAGTTTCTCCAGTTTAGCTAGAAGGATTTCGTGATCCACTGAGTCGAATGCAATTTTCAAGTGCATATAAGCAGCATCAACTTGCCATCCTTAATCCATGCTTCGCAGGAACGTAGAGGTAAATTGTACATAGTTCGTGGATACGGATCGTTTCGGGGAAAAGCCGTGTTGCTCTGTATCGATATAAAGACTAGACTCGGAAAAAATGAGACACACAAAAATGATCACCAAAACTTCATTCTGAATCGGATACCTCTAAAATTTTCAGGGATTAAATAACTATATATTAGCTATGTTTTAGCATAATTTATTTATTAAATTTCCACCCCAAGCTGAATGCTCGTACATTTCTCTTAACACTGCTCATGAGATCTTCGGCGAGGCTTTGTCCATCTTCCTTACACAATTTCTCCCAGTTTTTCTTCAAGGCTTCATCGGTTTTGAATGTTTTTCCGCTTTTCTTCAACTTCTTCTTCATTATCACCCAAATTCGCGAATTTGTTCATCTTTCTATTCGGGAACTTTTCAGGAACCTCCATGCGGGACGTACCGACAAAAAACTCGAGGCCGGGGATTTGTTTGGTGTCCGCCTTGATACATGTCTCGTCGTCCATGACGAGACAGCCTGGCTTGACAAGCCACTCACGGTACAGCTTTCGCGCACGCAATTTGGCCACCGTGTTTTGCTTGTCAGTCCGGTTTGGCGCCTTCCTGACCTTAAAAATACGTAGCCCAGCCGCTTCATGGTCTGCTGGACGAACCACTTCGACGAATTGACCTTTTTGGCCACGTCTCGGGTGGAAAGGTTCGGGTTATTCTTAAAGTACTGCCGCGCCTTCTCTGGGTATTCCGTTTTCGGTTTCGGCCGCTTCCAGCCGCTCGATGGTCTTCGTCTCCTGGAACATCTTCACAACGCGGGACACGGTGGAATGGTGGATTCCAAGCCTTTTGCCGATCCATCTGTGCGACTGACCAGGATTATCGATCACCGCGCCCAAGATTTACTGGCGTAGCCTTCTTGTTTCGAATGCATCTTGAAAACTACTTGACATCTTGACTACTTGACACTGAAGCACTGCGCACAAGGTATTTCCACAGTAATTGGCAACATCCCGTTTGTCTCCTTCCTTGTGAATTGGAAACAAGTAAGGGAATTTCCATCGTGTGGGGAACTGACTTTGCTGAGCCGAAAGATTGAACAGCATTGCTACCGGAAAGCTAAGAATATCTGTACAATAATTCAGAACGGATGATGGAATGCCGTCAGGAATACGGTGTATAGCATCGTGATGCGACCGATTCTGGAATATTGCTCCTCACCGTCTGGAATCTAACCTACATCAATGGCACCGCAAGATTAGAATCAGTTCAACGCATCTTTCTACGTTTCGCTTTGCAAAGTTTGCCGTAGAGAGGTACGTTCCGTCTGCCAAGTTACGAGAGCCGTTGTCAACTAGGGCTCGTTTTGTCGTAGACATCTTACAGGATCGAATCGACAGCAGTGCCATCTTGGAGGATCTCAATATCAACGTTCGACCATGGGCATTGCGCAATTGTGTGATGTTAAGGTTTGCTATTTTGCTGAACAAACTACGGCATGGACGGTACAGCTGAAGGAATACAACGGATAGTCAATAGAGTTTCAACAATATTTAACCCTCATCTACCATGGCAGACACTTAGCAGACGCTTCTCGTCTTACTCTTCCGGGCTTTAAAACTAGTTTAGGCTCTTAAATTAGCGCTTTTAATTTTATGATATTGGGAATTGATACGACTATTGGGACTTACAAAATCTATTGGCGTTAACCTTGACTTTAAATGAATAAATAAATAATACGATACACTCAAGAAGCAACAGACCAATAGGCACAATTCACCAGTATTACGTCGTTTTCGGATTTAAACCTGGATCAGGTTCTCTGACTCGTGACTACCGAACGAATCGGCTCGAAAATGTTTGTGTGTATTGGTGAATCCAGGTTGGACCTCGAAAAAAGTTGAGAGCAAACCTTGGGTTGGTTAGGGCAGAGCTAGGGCGAACCCAGTTCCGCACTGGAAATAACCGAAAACGGCATAAGTATAACGGATTTGCGTTTATTGGAATAGGTCACGGTATCTTTCGTTTACATAGTCGTTGCCACCTAACTCTTCACGCGCTTTCGACGGCGTTCCGCTTTCTGCTTATCGAAATCGGCGAACGTCTTGTCCAGGCTGTCTTCTAACTTTTTCGATTCTTCCATCAGGGCATCGAACTCTGCCCATTCTTTGTCTTCGGTTGGTAGGGAAGCACTCCTGGCGTTTCCAGCATTTGAAGGGGCCGATTCACAGCTGCAACTACAGCCACAGCATCCTGCGCAACAGTTTCCACATGGTAGTCCACTAACGTTGAATATGAGCGCGGTTAAGAGGATGAACGACCAGATTACTATACTTCTACCGAGCAGTTCCATTTCGGTTGAACAAATGTATCCGAATAATTTTTAAAATAATGCGGCCACTGCTCGTGTAGTTGCTTTTTTATATAGTTGCCTTATCTCGATTTTTATTGACCACCTGATGAGCAGCTGGGAATTTTAACGATATGTTGAGGCAGAGTAGAATCTAAACCGAACTAAGTCTCATTTTAGAGGAGATGTAAAAGGGCGCGGTATTGTGTAACGCTTAGTTTCACAAAATTGAATAACCTTGAAATCTGTGGCGTCACCCTAACTTCAATCTACCTGGAAAAAGGCTCTAAAAATACAAACATTTAAATAGATTGCATATTACTTGCAATGAACAGTCATCAAGTGAATTTGACGAACATGCCTTTTCAACTGTTTCGAGTGTAAATTAGGCATTAAATCTGGTTTTCAACAAATTTATAAAAAAAAGTCTCTAACAATGGCGCTCGTCCCATGTTCATCATCAGGCGTCATCAAAATTAACTTTGTTGAATCGGTTTAACTTTTGACCAACAGAAGCCGCCTCTTTCCCCTATTACATTTAATTTGTTTCTTTATCATTGCAGGACAACAGTTCACTCAGAAGCGTCATCGAAAAGCCACCGATCGGTGGGAAAGATCTACTTCCTCTCACAAGCGTACAATTGGCCGGATTCCGTCTACATCCTGGACCAGTAAGTTCCCTTACTCTGATCTCTGTTTCACATCTTTCACAATTCACCCTCCTTCCTCTCCCCCCGCGCAGCTCCCGGAACAGTACAAGCACCTGAAAACGGCGCCCACTAGGAAGCATAAGAATAAGCATAAGAAAAACAAATACAAGGAGGGCGTCGCGCCCCAGTCCGAACAGTCGGCGCTGGAAGCATCCGGGCTCGATACCCACGAAAAGAAGCACAAAAAGCAGAAACGCCACGAAGACGACAAGGAGCGGAAAAAGCGGAAAAAAGAGAAGAAGCGCAAAAAACAGCGCCACAGTCCAGAGCATCCGGGTAGCGGGGCTACCTCGATGCCGCCGCAAACGCAAGTCTTCTGAAAAGCAAAACCAACCAACTTTGTATAATCAAAAGAAACCTTGGATGTGGATGAAATCTTCACGCAGACTCAGCTACTGCAACACAACAACAAACAACAACACTGACATCGTTAGTGCTAGTTATAAGTAAGGTAAAGATAGTTATTAAGGAATTTTTTTCGGTCGAATTGGCACTGGCGGATCTGTTTACGGATTGCCGGGCGAACAGAGAATCCCAATTCGCTAGACATATTAACAGTATATGAAGATGAAAAACAGAAAACGTAACCCTTAGAATATGGTATCAATTCTCTTGAAAGAAGAAGCACCACCCGTTTTCTCTGTTTTTGTTGATAGGTTTAATCGTACCCTGAACAGTTTTGCATACAGAAGTGATTCCTTACCACAAACTTATACTATTATATTGATTGATAACTAAAGTGTGCAATCGAGTATCGATTGAAAACATGAAAAAATGCCAACTTTCGATAGTAGGAGTGTGTCAAATGATAATCTTCAATTAAGAACAAACTATTCAAATTTAAGCAACAGAAGCCTTGTTTTTTCCTTGCAGAAAAAAAAATATCATTAAAAAAAGAGAAACAAAAACATTAAAAAGCCCTAATAGCTATGTAAGTTGAACTGTACGGAAACTTAAACTTGTTTTCTTTGTCATCATCGGGGCGAAAATCTTCCGTAGGTTTATTCTTTTCTTCCCGTCTCCTGTTTGTACAGAAGTAACATTGAATTCTCGGACGTCGTAGAGGAAGAGGTCTGTTCATTCGATTCAAGGTGGTCGCAGGGCAGGCCGCAAGAAAAATCCTCTCGCAGGTGGATCAGTTCTATCCAATACGGCCACCGACGACGTCACCGAATGCATAGCTTATCATTTTAGCAAACGTGTATTTATATGATTATTGAGTTATTATTTAATTTTATTTTCATTTAGCAATACATTTGAAGCAAGTGAAAAGTGAAAACAGTCATGGCGTTTTGTTATCGCAGAAAGAAAGCCTTGAGTTTAGGGTGAGGTTAAGCGACTGTTGTCTACATGAAATTAAAAAGCTATCCGATAGATGAGCTCCTAACTTCCTAAATAGACCGAAAAGGGGCTAACCATATACCTGCGTGGACAATCATTCACATATTTTCGTGGACTCTTGCCAACCCTCTCCCCTCCCGCAAACTGTCCACGTGGTATATGGATGGCCCTTAATGAATATCTTTACTCGTGGCATCTCGACAGCTGAATAAGTGCATATCATTGATGCCAAGGGTTCATAGGGGCCAATTATAGAAGTCGAGTCGGGCAAAATTCCGCATTACAGAAGCCGACTGAATCTAATCGAATCGGCAACCGAACTCGACAGTTGACTGTAGTGTTTAATTTTTTCAAAAAGTAATTGAAATATCACACCTTACCATAATTCAGGACCTTCATCAGTTTAACTGTCATTACTGACAGTCGAAAAATAAATATTTACATATTTTACTCTTGTTTTGTGAATTACATCAATGTTTTTGTTATTAGAAAACCTCTTATGACACTGTTTCAAAGTTGCTAACGTTTGCATTGAAAAAAATGGACAAAAATTGCCGATTTTTCATGGGTTTACCTTCACCCGCACTGACGACACTACCCATGCTACCCATCAATCATAGTAACCCATGAGTCAGCAGACAAAATTTGGCAGCTCTATCAGGCGAACTCTAACCGTGATCGCAAAAACAGTAAAGCAACTCCGTTCAGAAGTGTGCGCGTTCAAAGAACGACAGACATCGTGCGGTACTTTGTTGACGCCGGATACGCCCGTTCCGGCATCTACAACATTTTGGCACTATTAAACAGCAATCAGAGCATCGATAGAAAGCCAGGTTCCGGACGGCCGAAAGTAGCTACATCGCTACGTGCGCTTGGCCGGGAGGTCGGTTCAACCGGCCAAACAGGGAAATAGTACCCGGCGAATGAACATGCATGTCAGGAAGCGGAAGTCGCGTCCACTGGTTTCGGAGCTGCAGACAATGACGCAGCGGCAGCGGCTGAATAAGATGGTCAATTCGATTTTCCCGGCGAATCGCCACGTGGCGGTGGTGATGGACGGCGAGACCTATCTCACCCTGAATGGCAACACTTCGTATTTTAGTTCCGCCACGAAGGAAGTGAGCTTCGAGGTGAAGTTCATTTCACACCCCAATTTCCCAAGAAGGTGCTGCTGTGGCTGACAAGCAGCGAAAAGGGGATGTCAAAGCCGCTCTTCTTTCGTTTCGGACTGGCCGTGAATTTATAGTATCTATGTAGTATTTATAGTATAGTATTTATTCATCGTTCATCAAGAAATACCATAAGAGCGAAGACACGATGTTCTGACCGAATCTGGCGGCGGCCCACTACTTGAAGCGATCGATGGAGAAGATGGAGCGGCTGAATATCGATGTGATACCCAAGTCGGCGAACCCGCCCAACGTCCCAAAGCTGCGTCCCATCTAGAATTTCTGGGCCAACCTTAAGCGTAAGATCTACTCTAACAATTTTGTCGCGAAAACTGAGGAGGAATTGATAAATAAAACAAGAAAAAACTAAAAAACATGCTTACACACATGTTTTTGTCCGCCATGGCGAACGTTCTGCTTAACTGCCGGAAGGCCGCTCGCAAAGACGTAAAATTTGATTTACAAGTAAGCTTGAATAATTACCTTCCATGGGAAATTTATCAAAAGCAATTATCTGTCTTGCTGTGCTTTTGCCACCATCCGAGAAAAGTCCATTTTTTTTTTAATGCAAACGTTAAGTATTTTTCGAGGAAGTTATTAATCAATATGTGCACAAGTGTCGTTATCTATTTCAAAGATGATTCAAAAGAGGAGTTATCTCCACAGCATTATTTTGTTAAATATTTTACATTCAAAGGTTGCTGTATAGATATGCAGTGATCGCTCTCACTTCTACGATTTCATCTCGAAGTTCTCTGACCTTCTGGTAAAGCATTCAAACTTTTTCCTTTGCCATTAATTCCCTAAGTTTTCAGAATCGAGTATCAAATCGCTTAAACGAGGCGAGATGGAAACCAAGAAATAGTAATTGACCTTAGTTTGTGTCCTTGCTCATAGTACGATGCGACCAATTGTAATGATGGTGTTTACCATATTTTAATACGTCACGAGCAATGAACATCATTATGGTCTTATGAATGATTTTTGTGTAGCCTGCTTCTTCGGTTCGTCAGTGATTATCTTTTCAATGTTAGGGAAGCTCTCTCCTAATCTTCTACAAAGCTTTTTGATAAAATTCTGGGAAGTTTCCTCATATACTTCTTGGCAGTCCCTTCTGATGTTCTCGAAAATTCACATCTAACAACCCAACTTAACCTTCCAGAAACTTTTGGTAGGTTTTTTTCTTGGACTTAGTTACTTCCTAAACCTCTGATCCGTCCTGAACTGAGAGAAAAATTCACCAAAACTTTGGGAAAGTTCTCTCCTTTAACAACTAAGAAGAACTGCCTATATTTCCGGAAAGCTTCTTCCTTTATCTTTGGGAAGTATCTACCTGAACTTCTGTGAATTCCTGAATTTAGAAAAGGCTTCATTCTGAAATTCCGAAATGTTCGATTCTGAACTTCAAGGAAGCAATCCGGCACTTCTGGATAGTTCCAATTAAACTGTTAGGAAATTTCCTTCGGAACTTCTGGGAAGTCCTCTCCTGAATTCCTGAAATGTTTAAAAAATTCCTTCTGGAACTTATAGGTAGTGCCCTCTCTGGTAAGATTCTTCCTGAAATTTGGGGAAGTTCTATTTTTTGCTTATTTTTTCTAAACTTCTGATTAAGATAAGGAATCCGAGGAAAATTTTACCAAAACATTGGGAAATTCTGCAGAATTTCTAGGAAAATTTCTTGACATTTGTTTGAAGTTTCTTTCTGAACTTCTGAGTAGGCTTCTTCTGAACTTTAGGGAAGTTTTCTTTTGAACTGTGGGGAAATTGCTCCTTAATTTTTAAGAAATTTTTGCTCAAACTACTAAGAAGTACCCCCTATGGTTCTGGAAAATTTCTTTCTGTTCCTATCACTCCTGGGAAGTTTTTTCCGGAATCTCTGGGATGTCGTTTCCTAAAATTCAGAGAAGTTTTTCGAAGTTGTTTTTTGAGTTTATGATAAATTATAGGTAGTTCCCTCGCTGGTTAGTTCATGAAGACTTCGGGGAAGTTTTTTCCTGAAATTCTGAGGAATTCTCGTCTTTAAACTTCTTCCTGAAGCTCTGAAAAGTCCCCACCAGATTTTCAATGAAGTTTTCTCTAGAACTTCTGTGAAGTATAATCTTGAGCTTCGGGGATGTTTGGTGATTTTTTTTTGGGATATTGCTACTTGAACTACTAACAAGTTCTCCCTATACTTCTTAGAAGTTTCTGTCTGACCTTCGGAGAAGTTTTTTTTTCTAGGAAGTCTCTTTCTGAACTGCTAGAACATATCTTCCAGAAGCTCTGGGAAGCCTCCTTTGAACTTTTTAGGATATGCCCTGAATTCTGGGCAGTTTCGTTCATTCTATACTTCTAGGAATTTAGGACTAATTTCATAGACCACTTAACTCGTTGGTAAATTTCCATATCCCAAGTGCAAATGTACTGAAATGATGCGTTTAGACATACTTCAGAAACAAAAATCAGAGTTATAAGATTAATTTCAATAGCTCATCACTTTTACTATTTTTCTGAGTCTCCGTGTGGTTACTGACTGGGCTTGAGAGCCAATGTTAGGATTACAAATATAATAGTATTCAAATGCGAAAATAAAATTTACTTTTTGTTATTCCGACCGAAGCACTATGGTCCGAATGGACAAATTTCGCGACAAAAATCGATAACACGAAAACCATTAACTTTAGGCAGATGATGTCTTTGGGAGATTTAATTTTTAAAATAAGATCTATCTTTTGGTTTGGGTTGTGACTAGGGTGGTCCTTTTATGTTCATAATAAAAATTTCAACGTTTTATTCTTATGATTTAGAGGATTTTTTGTTTCAACAGAATTGTAGATATTTTAATTTAATGAAACTTGGCTGAAGAAATTTTAATTCTATCTCATCTACGTATCGTTTTATAACAGTTTTTCTAACTTTCCTTTCTAACTTAAACAACCATTTTTTTAGCTGTAACTTTTTTATTTCAATTAGAATTTGAAAACTCTGCAGAGATGACTTTAGGGTATAAAATGACGCACATTGAAGATACAAGATAGTTGCTAGTTATTGTATTAAAAAAGTTGTAGGGGTTGAAGGGTAAAAAAATATACGTTTTTGCAAGATATCTTATTCTTTTATTTGCAAATATTTGCAAACACAGACTACGTGAACTAAAAGTTCAAACTTCCATTTACAAGATCTATGCAAATTTTGTTGTCCCTTTTTGTCCCCTTTAGGGAAAAAAAATCGTTTTAAAATTGGTAGTTTTGCATTTTTTCTGCATAATTTTCGATCAGCAGCATCAACAATTATTACCAAAGACCGTAACAACTCGAGTTTTTTTTTATGAAAATGTTTATATTTTTATATTAATCCATCTCCGTTAATTTATTAACATTCAAGCAGACATAACACATCGAACATTTTGCACTACTAATCATGGTCACTAATACACCTGCGCCATCTGTTGAGCGCACTGTGATGGATGATAAAGCTGAACAGATGGCAAGCGTAACAAGCGTGACTTGTAAAGCGAGGAGTTGAGGTTACGGTACTCATTACGGAGTCTACGTTTTAGAGCGTTCCGATTCGGATTGAGTATTCTTAGCAGCGGTGGAACACACGTAGAAGGACCACAGAACGACGGGTCGATACATTGTTGTCCAACCAGTTCTCCAAAACTGCGCAAAACGTTTCAACCATGTCATCTGCGTTCAATCCTTCGCGTAAAAATCTCCAATCAGGAAAGTTCTCGATCACATTACAATTCTCAACACGTCACTGACATCAGTAAAAGAGGGTAAAGAAATCTCCAGGAGTTGATGATGCTGGTCGATTGGTAAAAGTGACATAAAAGTACGTGTGACTTTGGGAAACAACTACAGAAGGCAGAAACCCAAATCAATAGTTCGGCCCAAGAGGTTTCCATCGGTATTGGTCTGATGGAGATTGATCCATACCGTCTATCAGCATTGAGCTAGTCCTTGAGAAATTACCAGATTAAGATGTCACTCATATTCCCAACGATTAGGTTGCGGATCTGTCAAGTAATTCAACAGAAACTACTGTTATTTTGGAAACGTTGGAGAATAGAGTACTTATCTCAACTACAAGGTCTTATGAACCGTTGAGGCCTCTTTTTGCGGTATTGTTGGGCAGTTGGTGAGGAAGAGCTGGAGAGGAAAATACAGAACCAGATTGTTGGAGAATGGCCCGTATTCACACTCTTCATCCAGGATTAAACGGTGTAGTACAAATCATAATTCTGAAGACCCCCACAGGATTCATGAAGAGACCAGTTGAAATGATTTACATTTTACCCTTATCGCGTCAACCAGTCGAAGATGCATGAAATATCAATCACTATCATCATCATCATGTCATCATCATGTGTTCGAAAAGGTTGTTTTTTTTTTCTTCTTTTCAGAAATTAGACATTTCAGAAACGGGGAGAATGTTAAGGTATGTTTACTACCCAACCGTGCGTTAAGTTCAACCCAATGATGTATACGATTGTGGAACGTATTGTGCTGTCATTTGTATCTGGAAAATACAAGATGCCAATACAGCTTCACTAATATTAACTTCCAATGCACATTTGGGATAGGTCATGAACTGTATCATTTAGGTTTCGTTTTTTGTTGAAGATAGAGGTAGAAGACGATCATTCCTAGATCAAAAGGCCATTGAGTCGGTCACTTTGTATTAACTGTAATTTGGTTTATAAATGCTAGATTATTAGTGTAGTATGTTCGTTAAACAAAGTCCTTGTCGTGGGTCAAAGTTTTCACCTTGTCGATGGTGAGAGGGCTTATCTCATGCTTAAATATCACCAAGAATTGGACCAGTAGTAAAAGTATCACATATTCTAGTCATTTTTTCACTGCCACGTAGTAGAACGTTCATATAAAGGCACTAACGTCAGGTGTGATACTGGCTGCAATTCACTCTTAGACTTCTTACTATCAATCTGGGAAAAACGACTAAAAGTACACTTTTCATTTTCGTGGCAATTTATGTTGTTGTTTATCCATTTGTTTTATGGAATAAATAAACAAAATACCTGATCTGCTCATGGTATAAAATCTGAATGTTATTGCACCATTTTAGAAAGGTGTGAATGTTTTGAACAGGGTAATAATCTGATTTCCAATTGAGGCGCATGGTCACAGAAAAGTGTTACTTAATACTGACGATGACAAGCATGAATATTAGAGATAGGACGCGAAGGGCCCGCTTGGGAAATACCACTTGAAGTAGTAGAATGGACCTTTCCATGTGATTTGTATCAGTAGCAGTGTTCGATGAGTGATATACAATATCATAGGATCATCGTTTTCGTATTACCTACTTGCAAGGCGGTCAGATTGAGTAGGAACATTATTCCTCCAAGCCAAACCGTAGATGAGTGGAAGGGAGGAGCAAATTAAAGATAAACCCGCTAGATAGGAAACAGAATCGTCTTTACCTACGTTTCAGATTTGGAATGACTACAAATCCCAAGGGGAGGAGTAAGCTAGGAATATAGGGTTCGGACAACAATTTAAGGCAGTAAATGTGTTAGAGTTATTAGAATTAGAGGTTCCGACTAAGTTTGGTTGGGTTACAGTGATTCGAAATTTTTGGTCAAAGAAACTAAGAGCCGTTGTGAGAATATCACCAATAATCTCACATACACCCTGCATGCCATCAAATACTAAAATCTTCTTTCTCTTCTCTTTTTCATGCTACTAACTCTTTGCTGGCGGTTTTGCAACCACTACGGCCCCGAGTGGTCACGAAGTTCAAGCACCAAATCAGCCAGCCCCGGACTCGGTCTAGGTAGCCGAGAATTGCGGTGAAATGAATCGATAAATGTACAAAGGACCTTCCCAACCATGGCCTACATGCAGTTTTTGTAAGGAAAGGAGGCAAATACTGCACACAAAGAGAAGTGTCATCAGTCCTATATCAGTCAGTATATAAGAAATCAAACAGAAATCAAATAACACAGAAATTTTATTAACAAAATTCATGTTTTTGAAGAGATCTTACATAATTTAACATAAACACATTAAACATTTCAGGTCATTTTCTAGCAACGCGGCCATCTCTTTCCAAGAACGCTACAAACCCCTTACCCGAACCTAATCTTTATCCTCTCTCATGGCGTTCAAGTAGTTTGCATATACCAGTTCGCCATTATTCCTCCCTAACTCTCGACTTTGGATTGACTTGCGCTCTCATTGACCCACCAAACGCTGCAAAATGAACATGAAAATGAAGTGTTTGAATGAAGTAGTGCTTAAGTTGTGTTACCTGTGGAACTTTGAACTAGTTGTGTCATCTGTGGAACCTGTGGTGTATGAAACTACTCTCACTGGAAGAAAATCAGGCCCACTCCCGTCTATCAAGACACCCACACACCCCTTTCGGCACTAAACACAAAACTTCACTGCTAGCTGTGAAACGCATATCAGTCCCATCTTTGCTTGATTTCCTATTCATAAGGGACTGATATGCGTTTCACGGCAGATCAGGTCTGAAGGGAAATATATACACAATTATATAAATATTTCATGGGACTGGGAGGGACCATCATGGCACCCGATTGAAGCACTCTGGATGGGGAGAGTGAGAATACCAACTTCCCATTGCTAACGGTTTGTGAATAGAGGGCGGACTCTTCTTCCCGTCTATTGGGGCATCCCCCATGTTAGATAGCTCGTTCTTATGACATTGTTCAATCTTGTTGTTGGAAGGAGATTCCCATTTTAGGTTCCTTAAATTATTTAGGATTTTATATTACGCTAGGCGTTAAGAAATCCAGTTAGTTTTAGTTTAAAAAAAAGTCTGCAACGATGATTTATCGGAAGGCTGTTGTCATCATAGATCAGGCAAGCTACAATTGAATTGCATTATTGATAAACATTTTATTTCTTTTTTTCTGTGTATTTTCATCGGTACCTTCACTGTAAACATTGCAACATTATTTCCATCTGTCCATCATAATTTCTCACACCTTGTATTTTTGTCTGTTTCATGTTGTTTAATTTCGTTTTCCTACCAGAGATTAAGTAGTAGTCACTTAGGCATGACTCCGTTGTAGATTATCTAGGTGCAACTGTTCAGTCACATTTCCTGTGAATCGTACCGCCGGGTAATCTCACCTATTATACCTGCTCTATCTGTCCTGTGTTTGTGTGTTGTCTATTGTTGTCCTTTTTGTAAGGGTTTATTGCATTCTTATAGCTTTACACACGCGCGAAAACATAACACACTTTTCTTCTTTTCAATGCTAAGCGTTTTTTTTTTGAAATATGCTCATGAGTGAACAATATCACGCGAAATCTCGTTCAACCAATGGCAGCAGTTAACACTAATCACTAGGATTTGTTGCTGTAGTGTATTGATGCATTTTTCTTTGGAATTTTGACCATTTTAAAAATCTTTATAATCAAACGTGGACCGAGATCGTTAGAGATGCAGAACAGATAGAAGCTTGCAGTTGGCAGGGTGATTCAAGGCTCGCGGGGGAAACTAACTGCCAACTCGAAAATTGAATATAGTTTGTCTGCTTGTTTTCAGTTAAATGTATAATTTCATTCCTCAATTGAAGCCTACACTGACAGAAACCACACAAAATTTCTTTCACAAAAAATAAAGAAAGTACAGAAAAATAAACTTTACTTACTGAAGATCATTGGATATGGAAGTTGCCTGCTCTGTTGCACGGATGGTTAATGAATGGATTTCTATAGAACGGTTCGCGCTTGATAAACTTTCCTGCCTAAGGTTTAAGTAGGACTTGGCACGCGCCGTCATTCTTCCACAGCCAATTTACGGGAATAGGTGTAAAATCTTGTGCACTTCTTCGCGCTGTTCTCAAGTTCGATGCAAACTACTTCGATTCCCTTTCATGCTGGCTGACAGCGATTCCATTTTCTCACCGCTTCTAGGAGAGGGCGGCACTCGAGATAGTTCTTAATCATTTGCTTTCTACGTTACGGTTTAAGCTTAGAACTAAATATAGATAAAAATAGGATACTCCTTACTGAATCTGAATGTTGTTGTTTTTTTTTGCTGCTGCTGCTGCTGCTGCTACTACTTTACTTATTGGGATGGTGGTGCAATCGCACGTGGTGTTGACCGTTGACAACTGACACGGCGGAAGCCGGTGGCAGCGCAACAGCCAAAGCCGCTGCCAACGGTTAGTATGGCTGTCGGTTATTGTTTGCGTTGACGAATTCCTTAAATGCCAACTTTATTTCCATGTCCATGTTGTCGTCGTCCACCAGGTCGTCGGGGTCGCCCTCCTCATCGCTGTTTGAAGAGAATTAATCATTAGTTTCGCCCAATCTGTTCAGTTTGGTCCCTGTTTGAAGTGAACTTACTCATACTCCTCAAAACCGGCTGGGGTGACCGCATCTAGGAAATCATTTTCTTCCTCCGTCATGACCTGGCCATCAGGGCCGTAGAAAACGGGGCTATCGTTAAATTCATCAGCCGCCGATGAGGGTTCGTTGAGAGGTGTCAGTAGAACGGGAGCTGGGAATTGGGAATGATCGTGAATTTTGAGCTCTCTCACTCTCACCGCGAGGCAAACTTACCAACTTCCTCATTGCGACCCCAGGACTTCTGCTGCAGATCGAGCACCGAGCGGATGAAACGTCCAGTTGAGTTGTCGGTTGAATTCTCCAGTTGGCCTAATGTCTTCAGGATGTCCATCAAGTGATCGCGACAGTCGCGCTCCAGCTCGAATCCACAGAGCTGCCCGGAAGAAGAAGGGGGTTAAGGGGGTGTGTTCTATGGGGATGTTGAGTAGAATAAACGTACCTTCAAGCATTGGCAGACGCATTTTATGTTCTCTGGACCTTCTTTACTCAGAAGAACTTTGGCAGCGGCGATGATACGCATAGCGATTTCGCCGTTCCGTTGTAAATCCTGGCATGGTAGGGCGAAAGAAGTTCGTCGAAATTAATTCAGTTAAAATGATCGAAAGCGCACTGTTGGTACTCACGTTCAGTTTTCTCAGCTGCATGTACAGCTCAGCCAGGAAGAGTGTCGTACCGCGAACCTTAATCTGCTCGTTGGTCATATAGCCTTGCAGTTCCGAGTGTTGGTGGGTCATCTTCATGGTGAGTAGTTGCCGCAACACGCTCTTCGGATTCTCGTCCAAGCTGTCAAGCAGTTTACATAGACGGGCGCCCATGTACCGGAAGTTTTGCTCCTTGATTGACTGAGTAGAAAGGGAGAGTCAGCTAATGCTACTAGAAGACTTGCTCTTCTCAAAACTGAACAAACCTGCTCAAAGAGTAATTCCACTGCGTTGCTCAGCACAAATTGGTTGCTCCGGAACTCGGCAAAGGTACCCTTCAACTTTCGTTGAATGCTATCAAACATGCCCGGATTGTCGTACAGCTCGGCAATCACATCTGTCAGGTAGTCCAGCGCGAAGGTTTCGTTCTCGGAAATCTAGACGGGGGAGTGGGAAGAACCTTGGTAATTAACGGGAACGCTTACTACGAACAAATTGCAACAGTATACATGGCAAGGTAAAACATATCTAAAATAAATGCAAGCACCTGCTTCTACGGTGGGGTAGTGGGTAGTATGATGAATATTTTTTTGTTATAAAAGCGGACAACGGCACACACACACTGCTTATCTGAAAGTATACGATGGATGAAGGATGGGTGGTAGGATATAATAAGCAAAACAAAGCAATGAACCGATTCTGTTTAGTATGCAACATAAAAATGTTATAATAACCAGTTATGTTAGGTGAATCCTTCATGGATTCCAAACCAATAGGCACCGAAAGCATGCTTAAACATAGCGTCAAATATTTTCGTGCATTCGGTGAGTTCTACACAACTGGACCGATCCCTACTCTTTGGACCAGCCCGGTGTGTATGCTTAGGAAGTCCCTACCTGATCGGAATCGCCATCAGCTCCGAAATCATTGAATCCTCCATGCATCCCGTGATGCTGCTGTTGATGGTGATGCGGCTGATGATGGTGGTGATGCTGTTGGTGATGTTGCTGGTGATGATGTTGCTGCTGGTTGTGGTGATGCGGTGGCATATTAGAATTTTGGGCGTTGTGTAACCTCGTCCTCAAGGAATTGTTTTTGTTCCTATTATCGTGCTGCTGCTGTGGCATCATGCCACCACCGCCGCCGGGCCCACTAGCCTGATGGGCCGTCGCCATTCCACCGAGCATCGGATGGTGCAGGTGATTGTTGAGCGCCGTCGACGAGTATCCCACGAACGGAAAGGCTGCAGCACCGACGTTCTGATGCAGCGGAAGATGCGACTGCGGCTGTTGCTGTTGATGCATGTGATGCTGCTGGAGACGTTGCTGCTGAGAATGTTGAGGATAATGCTGGTTCGGATGCTGCTGATGCTGGTGGTGGTTGTAGTGCGACGAGTTACGTATCTGGAGTCGGAGGTTCCGGGTGTCGATTGGTTCGAATTTCGGTTTGCGCGGGGGGTCGAATAGATATGATGGTATTTGATTTTTTGTGCAGACGCGTTTAGTAACGATCCGTGCAGTTTTAGGAACATTCGTAGAGGTTGTGTGCACAGTAAAGAATATATAAATAGGATATATATAGAAAAATATACAGGATTAGTAGGTTGCTCAGAATACGTAGTATTATTATGTTGTTCGGTGGTTGCTTAGGTGTGTTATTGATAGGGACCACCAAATATCATCGATCGGGGTGGATTGTGCTGGACCCAGGGGTTCTAGCATTTCAGTATACTTCAACGTTTTAAAATTCTTCGAATCCTACTAACTAAGAGAGCATTTCCTAAAATTTTTAAATGCAGTCTAAAAAGATTATCATTATTATTATTATTATTGCGTACATCCAAAAGTTCAACCAAGATTTTTAATAACCTCCATTTTAATAGGGAACGGCTGAACGTGGAGGACGAAAGATATGTAACGATATCGGATAACTTTGACTGGAATTTCAGTCCAGCGAGAGGCAAAAGAGAACCAAGCATATTTTAGCAAAAATAAGTAATCAACTAATTTTCCTAACAAAACGAAAAGGTCAGAATCAGACTGAGAAATTCTGTGTAGGGTTATCATACGTCCAGATTTTAAGATCATTTTAAGTGTCCTGATTTATTTTTCAAAATTAACCTGATTTTCATTCTTAAGGACATACACGACCGAGTCCTTTCTTAATATAAATTATAGGTTAGAATTATTTCCACTTCAAGTGTTAGAAACTGAAAATCACAACTATATCGAAACAATAAGGGTTCAAATTGCTAACCAAAGGAGCAAGCATTCACCATAAATATCATGCATGAAGTCTCGATAGTAATTGAGATTTGTGCTCTCGGTCGTGTATGTCCTTAATCGTAGTGATCCTCATAGCAAGAGATGAGCGGAAATTCGATTCAACGGTTTGGCAACGACGTTTATTTTATTCACAGAGGCTGATAACACTTGCCACAGTGCAAAATTTGTACGTTTGGCTCAGATTTGACAGCTCTCAATGCATGATTGGCTCAAAAATGGCTGCTTCCGCATATATCTTACTATGAGGATCACTACTTAATCGACAGTAACAGAAGTTCGTTTATATTTCATACTAAACACTTCTTGACAATACAGTGTAAAAAAGTTAAAAAAATACTTTCTTTGTGTAAAGAATCTTTCTTTGTTGAGTAGAACTTTGCCAGTGTGTAAAGAGTGACAGTTACCTACACAGAGAAAAATGTTATAGTCAATTTTACCAACATTAGCAGGTAGCTGCAGGGATGCCAGATATTTTCTTAAAATATCTGTTATAAAAATTTGAAATGTCAGGGAATGTCTGTAAAAGTCTGTTTTTTTTCATCTTTCAACTTCTTTCAACGAAAAGACGTAATAAGAGAGTGAGTTATGTCATTATTGCTATATGTGTGATTACGTAAACATGTCTGCATCTATTTCATGGATTGTATGGTAAAGTGACACAATTTTCTTTAGTTTTTTTTTCCGTGTGACGCTTTTCCAGTTTTGTATTTTAAAATCAAAATTTAGTTTACATTTGATAAATTCAACAGACTTTTACTTGATTCAACGATAACCATTGATGATGTGTACCATATTTTAATAGGTATCATCATCACTCATGATCATCAATATCATTATGGTCATATGAATGATTTTTGTATAGACTGCTTCTTGGGTTAGTCAGTATTTACCCCTTAATTTCAGGGAAACTCTCTTCTGACCTTCTGCAATGCTCTTCGCTTTATTCTGGGAAGTTTCCTCCTGAACTTCAGGCAAAATTCCTCATGAACTTCTTGGCAGTCACTCCTTATTTTCATCGAAAGTTATACTTAAGAACCCAACCTTACCTTCCAGAAACATTTAGTAATCTTTTTCCTGAACAAAGTTACTTCCCAAACTACTGATAAGTCCTATCCTGAACTAGGAGGAAAGTTTCTGCAAAACTTTGAAAAAGTACTCTACTATTTCTTGGAAAATTTTCTTAAGTTGTTAGAAGTTTCTTCTTGAACTTCTGAGACATTATTTTCTGAACTGCCGAAATAATCTCTTCTGAACTTCAAGGGAGTATTCTCCTGAACTTCGAGGAAATTTGTTCCTGAATTTCTGAGAAATTCCTGCTTGAACTACTAGAAAGATCCCCCTATACTTCTGGCAAGTTTCTTCCTGATTTTATCAAAAAAAAATACTATAACTTCTGGGATTTCGTGAACTTCAAGAAGTACTCATTGCTGGAATGATCGATTCGGAACTTTAGGGAAGCTCTCTAGCACTTCTGGATAGTTCCAACTAAACTTTTGGTCTCTTCGCAACTTCTGTGAAGTTCTCTTATGAACTCTTATTTTTTTGGAAAATTCCTTCTTCCTACAGGTAGTTACCTCTCTGGTAAATTTCTTCCTGAAATTCGGAGAAGTTTTTTCTGAGCTTATTCTTTCCAAACTTCTAATTGGTCCCATCCGGAACTGCGAGGAAAATTTTATTCCAAAGTTTTTAGGAAAATTCCCTTAAATTTGTTCTTGAAGTTTCTTCCTGGACCTCTTCTGAACTTTTGGGAAGTTTTCTCCAGAACTTTGGGGAAGTTTGTTCCGGAATTTTTGGGAAATTCGTGCCCAATGCTCCTGGAAAGTTTCATTCTTTTCTCTTTTTGAGAAATCCTTATTCAGAAATGCAAAATGTTCTCCTCTGAGCTTTGGAAAAGCGGCCAAGTACTTCTAGGAAGTTCCAACTAACCTTTCGAGAAGTTTCTTCCGGAAGTTCTTTCCGCAACTTCTATGACGCATCGTCCTGAGGATTTTTTACTGATTTTTTGAGAGATTATAGGTAGTGCCCTTCCTGGTTAGCTCCCGTCTGAAATTTCGGGAAGTTTTTTTTCTGAACTTCGGAAAGTTCAATCTTGAATTTCTGGGAAGAACTCCAAAACCTCTGAAAAAATCCAAACTTCGGGAAGTTCAATCTTGAATTTCTGGGAAGAACTCCAAAACCTCTGAAAAATTCCAAACTTCAGAGAAGTCCTCTCCCCTACACTTCTTCCTGAAGCTCTGATAAGTCCTCTCCTGATTCTTGGGCATGGTTGCGATTTCTCTGGGGAGAATCACCCGGGTGCACATTTCTAGCTCTCTTTGGTGAATCTCACTCAGTCTCTAAGCAGATTTTTTCCTGACACCACTGAAGAGATTGTTCGACACAGCACGGAAGAGCGAGAGAATTAACAATTCGCTGCCTGAGTGTTCATACACTCACTACAGTGTGAACGACGAAGAGTGAAAGAGCAAAAAAGGACTGCACCGCACTGACGTGAGTGAAACCTTGATCTAAACATTAGGAAAAAATGACTGGAAAACGGGATTAACATTACGAAATAGGGTCCTCCGATAGCCTAGTCGGTAAAGGCACAGAACTACCAATCCGGAGGGGGCGGGTTCGATTTCCAGTCCAGTCGACTTAAAAAAACCGACTTCCCTGGGCATAAGAGATTGAATCATCAAGATTTAACTGACAAACGTAAACAATGGCTTCTTCCGAAAATTTCTCGTGGCACAAAGGCTACCCAACCTTCAAGTCTATCGGATAGATAACTCTTTTTTTTCGAAATAATCAAGATGGATTGATTAGGCGAGTTTTTAATGACGAGATATTCGCGGAAAAAGCCATTGTTTACGTTTGTCAGTTAGGCCCTAATGAAAAATCTTTGTCGAATTGTGCTTGCCACACAAAACACAAATTTATGAATTGGTGATTGGCTGAATTTAATAAGTGTAGAAGTGCATCTAAAACAGTTAGTTTGTGAGCTTGGCAAGAAGCTATTGCGATTATCAATAAGCTAGGATACGCTGAAAAGAAGAAGAAGAACATTACAAAATCAGTAACATTGTAAAAATGTTCAAATTCTAGTTTTGCGGTATAAAACCAACAGTGAAGGTTTTCACCAGGTAGACTCTCCCCGGTGAAACAACTCTGCTATCTTCGGTGCTCCTCAGAGATCACTCACACACTCTGGCCTTTTGTGTGGTGAGGGTGCAAACGACGGACACTTTGGTGTCACTCAACTTGTGATATCTAGCAGAGAGTGGAAACAAAACAAAAATCTCTCGGGTGAGTTTGCCTTGGCAATGTGCGGAGTACCTTTTCACTAAGCACCTTGCTTGCACCGAGGAGAATTGTATCTGGGGACGTTCTGTCTTGAAATTCTGGTAAGTATGATCTTGAACTTCGGTAATTGAAGGTTCTTCTTGCATGAACTTGAAGGTTCTTCTTGCATGAACTGCTTGCTCCCAATATTTCTGAGAAGTTTCTACTTGACCATAGGAGAAGTTTTTTTCACGGTTTTTCACGACTCAAAAAAAAAATAGGAGAAGTTTTTTTTTGAGGAAGTCTCTAAGTTTCTCAAATATGATTTGTATTGTTGTGCACCTTGATTTTCGTTGTGCCTTAATAGCAAAAGACCAATATTACCAACGCTTTGACAGTAATTTTTCGCATGAGTTTGAACACGCGTGGGATTGAACACTACGATAAGTAGGGACTCCATGTTACCCTCGGAGAGGTCCTATACGATACTTATCTCCGGGTCCATTGTCGCCCACCACTTTCGTTGCTTCAAGAATTTCTACTTTAAATGATACCTACGATATTTTAAAATATTTAAACAAAGCTTCTTACCGTATCTACTATACTGTTCAGATCCTCGTACGTTTTAAATCTGAACGTCAGAGAATTATTTAATTTTAAAAAATATTTCAAATGTCTGTAAAAGTCTGCAACATAAATAAAATGTCTGCTAAAAGTCTGCATCGTTAAAAAAGTCAGCAATAAAAATGAAAAGTCTGTAAATTGACAGACATGTCTGTGAATATGGCATCCCTGGGTAGCTGGCAGCCCTATCTTACTGCCTTTGTCTTGAAAAGAGCTAACATCGCGGCGGGCCCAGAATCATGGGCCCCACTCACAGCTGTTGAATTCAGCTAAAATATGTAAACAAACCTTCCAGCTCTATCCAGATTGGGGAAACTTCCAAATACTAAAGGTGTTGCAATCTTATTCAGCACTCTTTTTCCATTTTTAAAGTGGAAATCTGTACTGAGGAAGTGTCTTGAACATACCCGGACGGAGCTAAAATTAATCGCATGAAGGTCATAAACATTATTATCAGCTAAGATGTTGGCTTCGAAAACATGGCGACACGTCAGCTACCTGAACATTAGGCTTAGTGACCTTGAACGCACGCACACTACAGCGCTATTTAGATCAAAGGAGTGAAAGTGAGAAGGAAAATCCTTTGGAGGAAAACAAACCATCATTCCTTCGCATGTGCCAGAAAGGGAAAGGTGATTAAACGTCAAAAAGCCTAATTGGAGGTTATGCCTTGTTCAGACTACGGAGTTGTAACATAATACAATGGTGTTTTAAAAATTATCAATACGATAAACGTCATCAAGATAGTCTTGTATCATGTTACAAATCCGTAGTCTGAACAAGGCATAAGGGCTGGTTTACAGTTCAGGAAAAGCATCACGGGATGACTATGGCAATATAATGATTTTGTTGGCGATCAAATAAGCCACGATTTGCATAGCGTACGCAAAGTTTGTTATAAAGATCAATGAAATTTTCACTCCACTACCAACGGGAAAACCTAAAGGATCTAGTTTCACTTTGTTAAAGGTTATCATCCCAGACCAAATTTGTATGGTTTGACGCCAGAAGAGGCGTACACGGTAACGAAACCGTACGTTGGCCGTTTGAAGTTATTTTTAGATCCGTGGCCATAATGTACGTGTCGAAACAGAAGAGGAAGAAGCTGGGCCTGAAATAGCCAAAATGCGTGTTTGCTGGTTATGATACAGATTGTACCATCCGGTGAACAGACACTTCGTCTTCATTTAAGATGGGAAAACTGTAGCTAAAGGTCAAGGCGATGTGGTCACATCTGAACGAATTATTACCAGTTGATCTTTTTGGAGATCGAGTTTTTCGACGTGATGATCCACGAAGCGTGTGCAACTATGTGGGATGCAGAACGACACGAAGATGAGGGGCATCCACAACAATCCGCAGATGGCAGCGGTAGTAGCGGCTGTCGAACCGATTGTAAACAGAAGCAGCAGCTCTAAATGCGAACTTGAAGATGCAAATGATAAGACTTCGCTCCCACCGCAATTAGATAGACTATCCTAATAGCACACTTGTTACAAGTCGGTTAAAGTGACTGCTTTGTGACTCATGTAAGTTACAATCAAGTTGCTGTAACTATACTCGACCATTCTGTGCTGCTTGGGTAGCTGACATGCATCTTGAGTCAAGGCGCAGCGGTCGGGTGCGCAAGTATTCATCTTTCATTACCTACGTATACTGGCCAAACTGTTTCCCAACAGTCGAAGACGAGCGATACATGTGGTGATGGGATTGCGCGGGATTGCAAAGGTACCTCCAAATGCTTGATGAGCGCCTGGAAATCGGACGATAAGCACATCATGGGGGGTCAAGTGCCCGGCAAGGATATTCCAACGAGCCAATCGTAATGTAAGTAATCCAACTAAACCTAAACCATTGTGAAGTCGCCAGCAACTGCTGTGTCAGACAGTTCGCGAGTCGGCATCGGATACCGCTATTATTTCCGAGTCATACTGCATCCCAGCCGGCAACGGAAACTGGGTTGCGGACAGGTCCAAAATGGCTGCATTATGGACGACGGGCAAGTACGCAGTTCAGGAGGTTGTGTCTACCACAAACGAAGGCTTCGCGGTTGTAAAAGTAAATGGAGTGTTCTTCTCACTCTGTAGGAATGTCGAATAGCTCGGTAGGAAACGGGAGTTAGCGTAAAATCCGGGCCGGCATGGATCATCGCCTTGAATACCAAGAGGTACATGAGTAAGCTAGAGAGTACGCACAGGCTTATGTGCCTAAGAGTGGTTAGTGCATACCGAACGGTATCACGCGACGCGATCTGCGTCCTACCGGGGATGATGCCAATAGGCATTGTCATAAAAGAGGACGTAGAGTGCTTAGAACAACGTGGAACAAGAGGTATTCGGAAGACCACTTGAGCCGCATCTTTGGTTAAGGGAATTAACCGGGTGGGTCGGTAGGCGACACGGTGAAGTGAACTTCCACTTAACGCAGATATTGTCAGGCCAAGGCTGTTTTAGACAATATCTGCACAAATATGGGCATGCACAGTCCTCCACATGCACCGAGTGCGCGGGAGTTGAGGAAACCGCGGAACATGTGTTCATCGCATGTCCTCGCTTCGTCGGCACGAGATCCGGAATGATTGCCGTAAGCGGTCACGGCACGACTGCGTATAATTTGGTACAGAGAGATTGTTGGCTACACCGGTGCTGATTGGGCCTCGCAACTGTCGACACACGGTGAACAACGAAGGGCTTCGTGTTCATGTTTCAAGGTGGTGCCATTTCTTGGAACGTGAAGAAGCAGTCGACAATGGCCTTGCTATCCTGTGAGGCGGTGTATAGAGCGTTATCCAGACCGGCGCTATGGTGGAGAAACCAGTTAACACATATATTTCGTGTGATATTCGTTCAGATTTCGTGTAAAAATCAATCTGCCATTTGCGGATCATACAACCCGAGGATCAAGCACGTGGAAATAGGCTATCATTTCGTCCACGAAGCAATCGACAGTGGGTCGGTCATGTTTAACTATGTAAATACCCAAGATCCAGTCGCTAATGGATTCACCAAGCCACTAGTTCAAGCCGGAATCGTGAACCAGAAGCGGTTTCTTGGAATCAAGAATAAGGCTGGAGTGTTGATGATCAAGTAATCCATGATTCCCGTAGCAACCGAAGTTTATAAAAATCAATAAAATGTCTACTCCACTACCAATGGTCAATCCTGAAAGACCTGATTTTACTTTGCTATAGATTTTGAGGCTAAATGTGGCTAATGGTGGCTAATTTTTGCAATCAATAGGAATTGAATACTCAATCAATTATCGCATTTGGAAAAGCATACTTAAACATTAAATCACTGTAAGAATATTCAACTAGTGCCTACTTAAAAATCCATGTTGAATTTTGTGCTGAAGAAATCAACTTCAGCATCACTACAGCTTCAAATCCATGGGTTGTACTCCAGCAATCTTGCGTATGATATTTGACAATTACTAAACAAGTTGCTTTGGTTATCAAGCACAACCTCGAGATAGACCAGCTGTATGCGGTGACAGTTTTCCTGCAAAGGGATCTCGACGAAGAGATTTTGGAGCAGCCTCCGTGCGTCGCAGATGGCGAGCGGAAGACACTGGTGTGCAAAGTGCACTGGCACTGTACGGCTTAAAGTAATCAAGCCGAGTTTGGAACCACAAACTGCATGCGGCTGAACGATGATTTGTTCTAATATCCACGGAATACGATCCTTGGATGTATGTTGGTATCGAAAGAGGTAAGATCGGCATGATCAGCAGACTTACAGATGATTACCATCTCGCATGGCGATACAATTCTCCAATCCTTACGGATATGGAATAGATGGAAAGATATGGAGCAAATGAAACACTGCCTTAGGTTCCGGATCGAGAGAAACAAAGATCCCATTACCAATAGGCCTACATCGTGTAGATTTTGAAGAGGTGAAATTTAGATCGGTATACCTCAGTGAAAATCAGTAGTGATGAAGGACGTTCCGTATCAAGAAGCTTTCGGGTGCCTTAGGTGTTTGGCGCAAAGCACTCTACTTGATATTCCGTTCTCGGTGAATACACTTTTAGAACAAATAGAACACCCGATCGCAATCAAATATGTTCTGCGTTACAAAACACGGCGCTTCGGACTTCAAACTAGTTTACAAAATGGATACAGATTTCAATATTTTCGGCTATTGCAACGCCAATCTGATCCATACGAGCAAAAACAATCTAGCAGCTACGTCTTTATAGCTCAAGGCGGTGCAGTCTCGTGGGAGTACAAGAAGTAACTTACGGTGGCGCCAGAGGCATCATGGTGGAATTGATTTTCCGCGCTGTTCATGAACAGCGATCGAGATTCGGTGCGAAATATAGAAATGCAATGCCATCGCGAAGAAAATGATTTGTATAATCCGCGAACTATGTATATCGAAATACGCCACCAATTTATGAAGGACGTGATCGGCCGTGGTGTGGTGAAACTATTGTACGTGTTGGTACGGAAGAACAAATTGCCGATAGGCTTACCAAACCACTTCAGCGGGCGAAATTTAACGAAAGTCGTAAAATGATGTTCATCTCTGCGGCTGTAGAAGGAGAGTTGAAGCTGAGGCTCAGAAAGTCTTGATGTTTTATGATTATATGTAATTAGAAAATAATTTTAATTCCTTTTTAACAACTATCTAACAGCAGACATCTTAGCTACTATTGAACGTTGTACTGAAATAGCAAGCACACGGGTTGAGGTCGACGTCCAGCTCTTAGCAAGAAGGTTAAATTGGCATCCAAAAAACAAAAATCAAGATTGCTGACCTATGAGGGTTTTACACCATGTTTCAAGCTCATCCTCGATGGCTCAATCCTAGTATTGTCACTTTTAGCAAGGCATAAAATGTTATAAAGACTAAGATATGTTCCTTTGACTACAAAAACAAATATATTCCTTAGTTTGAATTGATTCGGACTAGTGCTCAGTGATTGATTTGATACCCACTAACGCACCACGAAAAGGTGAACTACGAGCGTTACGGGTGGTACTTAGTTCATTATATTGTATGAATATCCTCAAAAGTCACACGCCAAGTCCCACAGCTGGAAATTTTAAGAAAGCTGTACAGTAACCGTTCGCTAACTGGGCCAAGTGCACAGCCCAGTTAGCGGATGCTGCTCGGTAACTGGGCTGACATTTCAGATGTAAATAAATTTCGAGGGGGCTTTCGATCAGACTTCGGTTGGAATATTTCATTGCACAATACATAAATTAAATAACGTTTTTATGTCTTATGTGTTATTGCGATGTAGCTGCACATTGTGCTAAATGTTTGACTTAGATTGTATGGAATTACGGCTCAATTCCGTAGAGTTTAACAACTTTTCAATCCTTTAGGAATCGTATATGCCTTTACTTGCCCCTTGCTGATTTTGACAACAAAATGTCAAATGCGGATTTTTGAAGTTTATTTGCTTTTTAACTGGGCTATAGCCCAGTTAGCGAACGCCCAGTTAAAAAGCAGCGCAGTTAAACAGCACCCAGTTAGCGAACAGTTACTGTATCTTGATGAGGGCCAGACGATATTTTAAAATGTGGCAACAATTATGACTAAAACAGACCCAGATTCCAGACACTTCCCCTAATTCGTTGCTGATGGTTAATCCTATTTGTTTAACCGCATCCATGCTCCTGATATCGATAGGCTAGAGCTATACCGACCAAACCTATACAAGAAAATATGTACACAGCCTCATTCAGCCACACACGGTCAGCTTCCGCACCCATCGCATTCTGATTTTCGACACCGTACATTCCCACTCATTCTTCTCTTACAAAGTTGGTCGAACCTTTCCAACGTCCAATCATGCATGACAATAGTTAGGTTCTTACTTACGCAAACACCTTCCGATTATTGAACCAACCAACTAATACTCTTCCCGTAATAAACCCCTTGTAGCACAACCACACTCGCACACGCTGCAACCTAGTATACTCTAGCCCGACTATCCTAAGCCATTACCCCTCTCCACTTACATCCTTGTTATCACTGTAGTTACTGTGTCCTCCTAGCTGCGGCTGGGGTCCAGAATGGTTCAGCTGAAGGCTTTTTAACCGATCGTTAAGACCCGACGGTTTGCTTATGCCCATGTCCGTTCCGTTGACAATGGCTCCATTGCCGGTGTCGACCGGTGAGTAGTGTGAAGCAACGGGAAGCATGTTGTATGTCCCGCCGCCGCCACCACCTCCACCGCCGCCTCCTCCTGCCGTTCCGTTGTTGTCCCCTCGGTACCGCTGCTGTTGATGGTGCTGCTGCGGCACGTACTGTGATTGATGTGGTTGCTGCTGCTGCGGGGTATTCTTCGGGACGAACTCCGGAGCGTTCACCGATAGGCTCAAAACTAAAGTTGGGCGAAAGAGAGAGGGAGAGAGAAAGTACTGATTAGTAATTGTGTCATTGTATTTGAAATAAAAAAGTAAATGATTTTAGACTCTCGATTGATACGGAGGAACACGATCAGAAATTGGACTGAATGTCTGAGTCCACTTTTTTGAGTCGCATGGGAACTACGACTAAGTTTCGTTCATAGATTGAGTATTACCACTTTTTACGAAACTGAGTCGAGTACCCATATGACCACTAACTGAGCTCATTTGTCACGCCATTGTAGTTGGATATTTTTGTAGGGAATTTTCGGAGAACTGTGGTATTCTTCCAGTTTTTAGGGATAGGTAGGTCTAAAACTCCTACATTTTCTAATTTTTTTTCACTTTAAATGATACGAATATAAGCTCTTTCAATCCGGCTAATGATTCGATGTATAAATCATGATTTATTACCAATTTATTACTGTAATTTTGAAGAATTAAAATACATCATCCAGAAACCCATCAGTTTCCTTCCTGCTGAAGAAGTACGCTCAAATTTGGCCTTTGTGTATTTTGCATTTGGTTACGTGTACCGGAGGGAATGACTTCATCAGCTCCATCTCGCATCTAGACTTGTTGCCAGAATGTGATGTTTAACATTGATTTAAATTTATTTCATATATCCATGACCTGAATCACAATTTATTTCATGTTTCTTCCGGTCATTTGAGGTTGATGCTTATGATTATATTGTCCATCATCTGGCACTATCATAGGGAAAAAAATGTTTCGGAGCTGTCTAATAGTACTCAACGATGAATAATGCTTCACTATTGAGCGGCAACTATGGCATCACTGTTACTTTTGGGAGAGCCACTGTTTCCTCTATTCTTCGTTAACCATGGATATAGCGCACCGGTATTATAACGTGAAGCCTGCTGTCTCTTAAATTTGTTTGTTTTTAAACGAAGCATCCCGTTTGTCGTCACAGTTGCTTTGTCTAACATTTCCGTGAGAGTAAATGAGAGAAGAAATACACATTGGCACATTGCCAATCTAAAGATGAATGACAAACTAAAAGATTGATCGTGTACGTCTGTATCATAACCTGCTAGCAGACGAGTTTGTGATCATAGCAATCGGCATGTTTTGGATGATTGTTTTCGAGAGCCGATGGGAAAAAGCAAGGAGACTTTAATATCTCAGGTGGTCTATTTTCTTCAGTTGGTAGGGAAGACGGGTGGAGTAGCGGGGTTTTATATGAGATTTAGCAATGTAGCGAAAGAGTAAGGAATACTCAATAAAGTATTACGCAGATAATGAGAGTTGTTGATTGCATTTTTCCCTAGGAATGAAGAGTTATATATTAATGTTAACGGTATGGGCAATACGTTTTGTTTACATACATAAGCACGTGCACTTTTTTCACCGAAATATTGGTAAACAAACCTTGCAGTCTGACGCTTCATATCTCAATGGCATAGAACACAGGCCTGGCAGTGTGAAACTAATCATCTCCTTTACTCGTTTGGTTTTAAATGGAACTGGGATTCTAACATCACAGGCACTGTAAGATGTGAAGGAGACAACTTCAGTATGCCAGTCCTGATTTTAGTTGATATGGATCGTATTAGTATGCGTTTAAACATGGCTGAAATTCTCATACACCCTATTGAGACCACCTGAGATGTTAGAGTCACCTTGGGTAAAACGAAGGAGCGGGTTGAGGAAATTTGCAGCAGATCTCAAACTGGCCTATTTAATTTCGCCTTCGTACACATGCATCGAATCACACTCGTGCAATATTGTCAGTTTATGTAGAGATTGCGGAGCTGAAGAAAGCATTTTCATGATCGTAAAGCAATACGCATGCTTTTAATAAGTCCCTGCAATTGGGAACTTTATTCCAAGGCTATGACATTTTCTGAGTCTAATGCTCGTTTCTGAAGGTATGTTCTGATAGATAAGAAGTAAGCAGAGGCATTAACGTCTTAACATAGGCAGTTCTAATTATAGATTACATGCAGCTTCGGCAAATGTCTCAGGTGTTGAATAAACTGCTTTAAACCCGTCCCGTATCCTAACAGTTTCATTTAACACGTACGTCCCCAAACCTTCTGAGAATGAAAATAAAAAGTTTATTTGATTTTGATGCGGTTTTTTGCAATAGATCACAAAATTATCCTAAATTGTGGATCTGCACTGGTTATTTCGAAAGTATCCGGAGTTTCGGATTCCAAAGTGGAAGTACTGGGATAAGTACATGTCCAGGGATGGTGGAAAAAATATTCCGGATGTGAAACCTGGCATGCGGCGTATAAAACTTTATGGTTTTGCAAAACTAGGTCATCAGAAGACATTTTGAAAATTCCTGACCATACTGGCCATTAAAAAAGGTCCTGCGGGATCCAAGTTCCTCCGGAAAAGTGAGCATACTTTCCAAACCAAACTTCATGATTTGGCAAACTTTGTCTTCGAAGGACATTCTGAGAGTGTCTGACCATACTGAGTAATTAAAAAGGCCCTGCGGGATCCGAGTTCTTCTGGGAAACTGGCCATATTCAAATCTTTTCCTCGCTTTTTTTCTATCGAGGTAGATATTAAGCACATTTGTTTTTGGCTCAGGATAGGTTTAAACAAAATAATGATAGGTAAACGTTTTGTATTTAGAAAATAGTATATATACGGCAGGTGGCACATTGTAGACGAAATACGTGTATCTGTCAAGATAAGCAAAGGTAGTTGGAATTAAATGGAAAATACTTATTTTTCTTCTAATTTCTAGTTACAGGTATTCCACTAAACAGCTCAAACCCTCTAAGATTTATTTAGTTGAGGCATGTACCGCTAGCCGAGACAAGCAAAGAGTTAACGTCAAAACAGCTATTGTGGTCGCACGGTTGAAACGGGATTTTAGTTTTGGTTCTTGTTTTATTCGATAGTGTGAATTATTGTTTTGCAACATTTTGAGAGACTCGGAATCCAATACTTAGAATATCGCGGATGCAGATTCAGCCTGTGTGGAAAAGAATATTGTTCCGTATTGGTCTAAAGACAAAGTTTTGCAAAATGGTAAAGATTGATATGTTACAAGGCGAGTTTTAAAAACCTTCTGAAGTTGGAAACTTTTTCGTAAGAACTCAGATCCCGTAGGACCACTCCAAGTGGCCAGTATGATCAGAAACCGTAAGAATGTCCTCCGAATACTAAGTTTTGCAAAATCATAAAGTTTGATATGTCGCAAGCCAGGTTTTGGAAATGACTTGAATAAGGCTACTTTTTCGGAGGATCACGAAAATTCAGCACGAAGCAATATTCACAAAAGGGGACGGGAAACAATTATAAAACAAGGCACCATCAAAAAAAGCAAAATTATTTTGCCACTGAGGGGTGTGGCTACAGCAGTATCGATTTTGGAATGGAACTTACTTAAATAAAAAGAAGACAATTTGAACCATTAGCTACCCGTTTTCGAGGACCCGGTAAGGGAAAACTATATGTTCAACCTAAGGCATTTAATTGAAATTTCAATGCAAAACATTTGTTACTTTTCTGATCTAATGGTGTATGAATGAAGTCATTCTGATCGGTTGAACGAGAGTTCTTAGCGTTCAAAATCCCTACACTTTAGCGTAACGCTCTCATTTGTCAAAATTTTGAAATTACACCCGGTATGAAAAGTGAAACTTGTACGCAAGCTTTAGAAGAAGCTTTGGGAAGATCTAGATAAACTTCTGAAATCGTTTAGATGTCGTAATAATATTTTTTTGAAACCGTATTGAAATATCTGGAGTAATTGCACATTTAAAAGTGTAAGATCTCCAGAAGGACATTTAAGCTATTTACACATAAAGATCTACAAGAAAAGGATTTAAAAAATAGAAGTACAGGGTGTCTCACAATATGTGTCACTAAAACAAAATGGAATAACAGCAAAACAAACCAACCAAATCATAGCATCTATTTTTCATTTGAAAGATGCATGCTATTGAAATAAACCATTTTAATTTGATTCGAATCTTTCGCCCTTTTCCTTGATAACTTTACGCAAACGCTTTGTAAACCCATCGCAGCTGACACGCACGATTTCCTAAGGAAATTGGGTCCCAAATATCAACCAAATGTTTTTTTGAATCGATCTAAAGTAATCCCTTTCGTAGGGCCTATACGTTGAAGCATATAACCCCAAACAAAGAAGTCAAGTGGGTTGAGATCCGGTGAAGATGCAGGCCATTCTTCGCTTGTGATAAAATCGAAAAAATGTCACACGCACCACGCTTGTGTCTTCTTTGCCTTGTGAGCTGGAGTTGAGTCCTTGGAAACTGAATGATGTATTCCCATTCAGCGTTGATGCATGAGGAAGCAGATGGTTCTTAAATACCTGCTCGATGTAATATTCAGTGTTGATTTTTACGTTAGGTTATATGAAAAGAAGAGAAAGTTTTCCTCTTCTTTTCATATAACCTAAGGGGACATTTGAAATTGTTTGCTCAATTTACGGCCAGGTACGGCCGGATTACGTCTTATTCGCTCCCTCATACATTTGATCTGTTTCTTCGTTCTGGCAGTTCGTCTGGCACCTCCTTTGTGTTAAATATGGACATTTCCAGTTGAACCGTTTCAAGGTACGAAAAACATAACACATACTCACTCCGAACTGCTTAAGGCTATTGAATATCTGACACGGTCTAAGCTTTCATAAATGTAATTTTAAAACTTGCTCCCGCATGGCTTCCATGATAGCTGATAAATATAAACAAACGGAATCGCTTATTTGTCTGCAGCGATAAGCTGTCAAAAGAACACACTCAAACCGGGTATAATAAATTCCGCTGATAAAATTGCCCAGCTGAAGTAAACCAAGACTGATCGAAAAGGTGACACCTATTGTGAGACACACTGTACTGTACAGAGACCGTGAAAGAAAAGACCTAGTGGAAGATTTACGGAAGATCTGGAAGAAGTTACCAGAAGTTCTAAAATAAACTTTACAGCAAATCGGATTAAAATCCATAAGAATTAAGAGGTGTAAGAAAACTCGGTGGAAATAAGTATCCATCCCCCTGAGTTTGGTTTTCACACCGATACTCACGGTATCACTCGAGATCGACACAAAAGAACACAAATGGGGCCGGCGAAGCACACAACTCGCAAGCTACACACTTAGAAATTATGGATTTTACACGAGGCCGGGTTCATGTTTGTAAAAAGACAGAGAACGTAAACAAAGATTTCATGTAAAATTAAGTCTTCTGAAACTGACACACGCAATTCGACGAAAGACGTGTTTGATTGAATTTATTTTCTCATCTCTTTCAACTCACTCTTATGTGTTAAAGGACGCTTGCATGTGTCGGTCTCAGGGGACAGACATTTACATGACATTTTAGTAGTGTGTAGCATTATCTGCGCACGTAATTTCCACCGAAGGTTTCCCGCGACGTTCCGCGATACGGATACTTCTGAGTACCGTAAAACGGGGTGACTTCGATTACTTTTTGAACTATTTCTTGAAATTTTCTATGATAATTATCTTTAAAATTTTGTTTTAAAGCCAGTACCATTACATTTTAAAAACCAGTACCAGTACACAGAAAGCCAGTACATTTTTAAAACCAGTACCAGTACACAGAAATTTTAAAAATTTATTGTCAGACAAATTGTTTAATTTCCGCGGCCAATTTTCAATAATGGGGTGACTTCGTTCAAAATCAATTTTATCCATTTGAAGTGCTTAAATGAATAAAAAAACATCAAATTTTTATGCACACCGTTTGATGCAGATGTCTCCCGAATAGCACAGGGGTGGAGCATTTCCCAAAGGGAACGTTCATTAATTATGTCACGCAAAAAAGGACCATCCCAAACCCTCCCGCTTTGTCATTTTTTTATGGACCTTAAATTTTGTGTACAGATTATCACAATTCCCAAAGCTCCCTTCCATTAAAAGCATGACATAATTTATGATGGGTCGCATTGCTATTTTTCAGTATTTCACCATAATATTAGACAACCAGAAATACCTCACTCATGTCGTTTTTAATTCGGTACTACACCGGTGTAAGGACGCCAACACTGCCGTGAATCGCGTATCCGTCCCATATGGATAAGAAATCAAGAAAATATGGTACTGATATGGGATTCACGGCAGAATAAGTGCGAGTCATTAACAGCTAAGGAATCGCGCTTTTATCTGGTTAACCAGAAAACCTTTCACCAGTAGCTTTGCGCTGGCTGGAGTCAAAGGGAATACCCATTCATCTACAATTTTGATAGTTTCCCGGAGATCCGCTTCCTGGGCATCGGTTAGGATTGTCTGACGACCAACCGTCTGCTGGTGCCGTCCATTGAGTGTATCATGAAGGGTGCTGTAAGGAATGCTGTAGGTCCGAGCAGCTTCACGCAGTGAATATCGTTTTTTCGTAATGCCTCCAACGCAGCATCCATTGATTCGGAACTATACTGTAAATAAGCTCTTCCACCAACTTTTTTCACGTACCTTCTCGGCATTTTGGACTTCTCAATGCCATTAAATTGTCGAAATAAATGTTTCACACCTTTTCTCCGAAACAAAACAAACCCTTTGACAGATTGGAGGGTAGTGCAACACTTCGAGAAGGTTGTCGCGTTTATTCTTTTGCTCTTAATTTTCGATCATTTTTTTTTTTTATTCACTAATTTGGTTATGTATACAAAATTAATATTTTTTCGATTAGCTAAGACGAATGTTTAAGTAATCTGAAAATGTGGTTGTCGATTTTTTTTAAATCATTTTATTGCTTGAGTATATGATTGTTGTTGGGCTTGGCAAAAAGTACCATAAGGAGCATTTTTTAAAAAATATTTTGTTATAGCGAAGGAAATAGAGAAATGCTAAAAAAATGCATTTATATACCCTAATAAATGCTGAATATATATGGTTCAAAGCATAACAAATTCAGGCACTTGGAGAATGATAATTTTAAATTGAATAAATATCGGACTTGGCGGTCGAAGTCACCCCGCTCTACGGTACCTGACCTTTTCCAGTTATGGTTGATCTTCGACGAGCTGAAAAATGACCACAATAAAAAAATCGAAAAGTGCGCTTGAACACTGAAAAACCGGAAGCCATGACTGGTGGACCACTTGCGCTGTGCTGAACCAAACCAAACAATTAACAATACTGCCCTAAATATAAAATTGACCGCAATAAACAACACCACACTTTGTGTTTTGCTTCGATGTCAATGACCACTACGTTACGCTTTTGGAGGGAAGGAGGGTTTTGGAAACTGTGACACGCCATAAAACATATTTATTGATGTCCATCAAAATAGGAAGCTGACGAAGCTGGGAGGGAGTTTTGGAAATGGATCATTATCGAGTGACGTACTTTATGCACGTTCCCTAAACACAATGCCAACTTAACTCTCCATTTTCGTGTTTTGAATTATGAACTTGGTACTAATTCATTATCGAACCCAATAGATCTCTTCTTATGATGGTTAATAAACTGATATTACAAGAAGTGTTCTTCTGATGAAAATAATAATTTGTTATGTACCAACAGCTGTCTTACATACCTAATTATTAATATCTTTAGTTGAAAGTAAACTCACTAATCTTCTCCACTCAATGACATCCGAGGGCAACACGCCATCTGATGGTGAACCGCGACAGAAACAGTCCGAGGCACCTATCAGAGCCATATCTATTGCGGTTGGGCATTAGGTTGGTTCATGGACGAGTGCACGGATAAATTGGAGTTAATGCACTGGCGACAATTCGACAGAGCAGCTGGACAATGAATACTTAAAATGAACACTAGATGTTAATGAATAATGAAGCGAATATTCGCGAGTACGTGACCTCATATGTACAGCCATCTATTGTTCCTCTGATTATTTGGGTACAGAAGATAAGAAACTGACACAAGACTTGAACTATGTTTACTAAAAATGAATAATTCTCGACAACTTGTTCAAAACGACACGTCGGATTTTGTAAACGAAGAGGGAAAGAAGGATACAAACGTTAAATTTTTGAAACCCTTAGCACTCACGTAAGCTAGGACAATCAACACAATTGATCTCCTCATTGATTCAAAATCAGATACGTCGTTTTGAAAAAGTTGTCGAGAATTAATGTTCATCGTTCATTAGTCATGAACATTTCACGTTCATCACTGAAAAGTGATGAACACTAGTGTTAATTCTTAGTGAACGTAGCGCCACTCTTGTGGCACAGTTTCATTAATGCACAGACCAGTTGAAATTGTTTTTGATTAATTTAACATAACTAGACTAAATTTTCATCAGATAAATTCGACCAGTCTAATGGGGGACCTGTGACGCGATCGGGGGGCTAATGAGGTTACTTGTATTTTCACTAGCTCTATAACGTTCCAAAAGCCGAACGTTTTCCATAAACTGCTTTCACAATCACAACAACAAAAACAGCTGTGGTCCGAGAGTCAAATTATCCATCAACAGCCACCGCAGTATGTGATGGCCCAATCGAAGGCGGACGGGTTTGAATCTATCATCAGCTGAGCGAGCGGGAACAGGGGGGTTTCCTCGGATCGTTTCACAAACACTCAGCCCGTTATACGGGGCGATGCGGGGCTGTTCCTCTGTCGTAAACGGTCCCCCAGCTGGGAACGGAAAGAGCGCAGCAGCAAGCGCATGGTTTTTTTTACCCCATTAGTGGCAGCTAATTTGGTGAAAGTCATTTGCTGCTTTCCGATGGTTGACGCTTTGTCATCAGCGCGCTGCTCGGGTAAGTCAGTGGATCGCGAGTTGGATGAGTCATCGGCGCCGTTGCAACATGCTTAAGATGCAACTCGGAAGCAGAGCGTGGGGTAATGATGTAGTTTTATAACATTGTAATCGAGTGCGCAGTGCATCCATAGGAGATTCTCCCAGCAATTGATGCAATTTATCTGCATTCCACCATAGATCGTACGCAACACCTTTCGTTCAAAGACACCACGGGCGCGTTGGTCCTTCACGAGCATGTTAATGTTTTGCGGCCGTAGAGGACTACCGGTCTAATTAATGTCTCTTAGATGGTCTTGTAGTTTGACGAACTTAGTACGATCTTAGCATACTTCGGAGTTCAAAGTAGTCCTTCATCCTTATCACTACACATTTCGGCTCGTGACATAAAGCCTTTGCGAGATGTGTTCAGCTGCCGATAGAAATTCCGCGTTTCTTGAGTGCTGAGCAGCTGCTCCGCTTCCTCACGCTTTGCTTCTTCCAGGCGGCGTTTTTTCTCCCGGAATAGGTGGGTCAGCTGTTACCGCTTCCGTATAGGACGGTCCAAGTTTTGCTGGGTCTCATGCTGAAGGATTCCTACCCGCGGTGCGTCCTTTTCTAAAATCACCCTTCAATCTTCGTTGAACCAATAGTTTCATGCGCGCTATTTCACACCCGACGACCTTCTTAGCTGCGTCGGTGATAGCTGCTTTGATGTTATTCCAGTAGTCTTGAAGAGAGACTTCGTCTAGCACACGCTCATCCGGCAACGCTGCTTCGATACTTTTGTTTGCAGATTTACCATTACCAGGTAGAGGTCGCGTCGATGTCAGCGCAATGATAGGTTCTGACGTCGATTTTGTCGGAGCAGTGCCGTCCATCTCCCGGTGTACTGACACTGGAAGCAGTGCTGGAATTAGGTACAATGAATGACCTTATTGTTGCGGCGACGAATTGCCTACCTGTAAGCGCCGAACTTTTCAACTATCGGTTCAAACTCCTTCTCCTGGCCGACCTGAGCATTCCTATGATGATCATGACGTCATGCCTTGGCCACTGGTCGTGTTCCCTATCATCTTTAGTGCTTCAGGAGTTCGGGCTATGCATGTTGTTTCAGACAAGTTAAATTGTGGGCACGTCTAGTAACAGGTTCAAGCTGAAATTCATTCTTAATTAAGTTACTGACGAAATACAAAGTAATCCAGACTTACACATTCGTGTTATTTTCGTGGTCCGAAACTGTGTTTGGACTAGTGCTGACAATCTGATATTATGTCTGCCCTACCGATTGTATGAATCAGTATATTACGCGGCTTGATGCCTGATAAAAATTCATCCTCGCGAGTATACTTGTTTGCCCAAGTACCCAGACAAAGGTTAACCTCAAGTGCAGAAAGACACAATTAAGCAATCTCATCCTCGATTACTGTACCGTCCGTAAACAGCGCGTTCTAACTTTCATATGTGACAGCAACTTCCCTGTAGGCAACCCTAGCCACATCGAGGTTCGCCTTTACTCCACATAACTGCTTGATGCGCCAATCTACTTTGGGACGCGTAAGAATCCCATGCCCGTTACCACAACCTTGGAAGCTGACACAACGTGGGTATCTTTACTCCCGTTAGGTCTCGCCATAACTGTTTTGCCCTACAGACGGTAGGTCTGTCAAGACGAGCAGGGTAGTAGTAACCTCATGGCTTTGGTAGCCAGGTCTTCAGTTACTACAAGGGGACTGGCAACCATATCATATAGCGTTTGACAGTATACAAAATATCACGGGCCTTATGACGTTTGTCACTTAGCTACGAACGCCAATATTGTTTACAAAAAATGAATCTTTTGACGTTTGCCCTAGAGATGTTGACAACAGGAAAATGGCTGCCCGTTGGTCCCTGGTTACAAAATTTGCCAGACGAATCGTTTTCTACCAACAGGGAAGCTATTGGTGAAGTCCGAAAATACAAATCCGCAACAAATACAAGGCCTTCCTATATTGTGGTTCTAGTATGTTCGGCAGGGACATGCTGCCACTGCTCAGTCGTGTCTATCCCAGCTCTTCGAATCACACCCTCCAGTGCAATGTGTTTAACAAACACGACAATCCATCACCTTGCCGTAACCCTCTCCGAGATTCGAAGGGACTCGAGACCGTCCCTGATAGAGCTGGGATAGGCATGAGTGGCACGATCTTCAGGAAGTCTGTCCAACTATTTGGCTTCGCCGACGACGTTGATATCGTAGCACGTAACTTTGAGACGATGGCGGAAACGTACATCAGATTTAAGGCTAAAGCTGGTAGGATTGGGCCTGTGATTAATGCGTTGAAAACAAAATACATGAAGGGAAGAGGCTCACGAGAAGACAATGTTAGCCTCCCAGCAGGAGTTCAGATCGACGGTGATGAATTCGAGGTAGTAGACGAGTTCATGTATCTGGGCTCATTGGTGACCGCCGATAACGACACCAGCAGAGAAACACAAAGGCGCATTATGGCTGGCAATCGTGCCTACTTTGGATTCCGAAGGACAGTAAGATCGAACATAGTTCGCCGAACCACAAAGTTGATCATCTACAAGACATTAATTAGACCGGTAGTTCTCTACGGTCACGAAACATGGACATTGCTAGTGGAGGACCAACGCGCCCTTGGATTTTTTGAACGGAAGGTGCTGCGTACCATCTACGGTGGAGTGCAGATGGAAGACGGAACGTGGAGGCGAATGAACTACGAATTGCACCAGTTGCTGGGAGAACCTCCCATCGTACACATCGCAAAAATCGGTCGACTACGATGGGCTGGGCATATCGTAAGAATGCGGACGACAGCCCTGTGAAAATGGTTCTCGAAAACGAACCGACAGGTACAAGAAGAAGAGGCGCGCAACGAGCAAGGTGGATCGATCAAGTAGAAGGTGACTTGCGGACCCTCCGCAGACAGCGAGGCTGGCGAGTGACAGCCATGGACCGAACAGAATGGAGACAACTTCTGTGTACAGCAGAGGCCACGCCGGCCTTAGTCTGATTGGTAATGTAAGGTATGCTGCCACTGCTCCACACCACAAAGCTAGTATGTATCCTAAACCGGACGAAAATGACTTTTGATACAAAGACAGACTTTGTATTTGTATCGATTTGACTGATTGATGCGAATAAAAAGTTCACTTAATTCACCAAACAAGTCTTATCGAAATCCTAAGGGAAGTTCTGGCGCTACTATGAAGGTATCCACCATTTCTTTTTTATTTCTTAGCGTTTCAAGCTTATTCCTTTCGCAATAAGCTCTTAACTTAGTGTTCTAAATGCACTTTAACAAATACTAATTAAGAGCTTTCGATGCCAGGTACCATTTTTATATTAGTATGATTGTGTGGCAGTACTATCATACCTTTTGCCCAGGGAGTCAAGAAATTTTCCTTAACGAAAAATTCCTATACCAGACCTCGAATCGAACCCAGCCACCTCCAGTATGGTGTTGCTTTATAGTCGAGCCTTTACCGACTGAGCTAAGGGAGAACCCCTTCCATTCATAAACTCTCTTTCTAAGAATTGTAAAAATTCTCCCAAAGATCGTTTAGTCTTTAACAGCTTTAAGCTTCTGATATACCTTTCGGTGTACTTCCAATGAACTTTCTTTGGATTATCTTGTGAATTTTCTCTAGATCTTTTTTTTTATTCCTTTATTATCGATATTTTCAGCCCTGGACTGGTTCATCTCCCGCCGTAGGCACTCAAATACCTTTTTGGGTATTTTCGTAACTTGTCCGGGGGTGAGATTCGAACTCGTGACTTTGGCGTGAGAGGTTTGATAAATTTCATATGATGATGATAAATTTCTTATTTATCATATTCTTCATCATATTCTTTTTCAATTTTTTTTAGTCAGTTTGTTTATCTTTTAGGCTCAGGCGTGTGTTACACTTTACGGAGCCGATATTCAATACTGTTGTTCTTTTTTAATGTTTTTATCTACATCTAACTCAAATTGTCTCAAGATGTGCTTATGAATTGTCTCCTATTCTTGTAGACTCCCATAGACTTATGTTCAGATCACCCGATGTATTTTTTTTTAGTTTAGACTAGAAACCGACTCCATTTTTTACCGTCTTTTGGAAAACCTTTTGACGGATTTAAAACGTTTTCAGGAATTCTTCAAGAGATCTTTTCAAAAGCTTCCACTAGATGAAATTTGTTAGAAGCAGATGATTTCTCATCTCCATGCGAAGCTCTAGGAGTGGACGGTAATTTATTGCTAGAGCGAATAGAAATGAAGAGAAAGTTTATTGGATAGTTCCGTATAGGGTAACGGCAGGCTTTGAAATTGAAATATACAAGTTTGAAAACGAGCGGAGGGCATTGAAAGGGTAGTATCCGAATCAGGCACATAACCTTTTACCATACTACCCAATACAGGGTAGGCAGGGGGGAGGAAAACCGCTTGACTGGTAAGAGGTTATGCAACCGATCGGGCTCTTATACTACCTATTGCTTTTTTCTGGTTCTCGCGATTTGTCCCTCTCCCAATACTGCCTAACATGGGTGAGAAATTGTCTTCCGCTGTTGGGTTTATTTTTAGCATGTACCGACTATTTCACACATTTGTTCTTCTCGTCATACTATTGCTTATATCTTTCAATTTCAAAGCCTGCCGTTACCCTATACGAATTTATCAATATCAATCTCTTCATTTCTATTCGTTCTAGCAATAAATTACCGTCAACTCCTAGCGCTTCGCATGGAGATGGATTAGTTGGTGCACCCAAAACATGCTGACGTTAAGCATCCACAAATGCAACATCATTTCGTTTTATCGCAAGCTCAATCCGATCACGCACAATTATGCAATGAACGGCCAGCCTCTCGGACGTGTTCATCAAGTTCGTGATCTTGGCGTCACTCTGGATTCGGCCCTAACGTATCGATTGCATTACGACGATATTATCAGCAAAGCGAATCGACAGCTGGGTTTCATTTTTAAAATATCTAGTGAATTTAAAGACCCTCTCTGCCTTCGGTCTTTGTACTGTGCTCTGGTGCGGTCGATTTTGGAATTCAACTCTGTTGTTTGGTGCCCATATCAGGCAACATGGACAGCTAGGATCGAAGCAATTCAACGAAGGTTCGTGAGATATGCCCTGTGTCGCCTACCGTGGCGTGACCCGTTGAACCTTCCACGATACGAAGATAGATGCAGATTGCTGGGACTACAGACATTGGACCATAGGCGAAATATTGCGCAAGCTGTTTTCGTTGCCAATACACTAACAGGTGGAATTGACTCACCGGAGCTATTAAGTCAGCTCAACCTCTACGCTCCTGAACGAATGCTTCGCCAGCGGGACTTCTTGCTGCTTGAACCCCGTAATTTATCATATGGACTTCATGACCCTAGGGACTGTTCATAAACCACGTAGACCGAAATTTGACACATTCAACCCCCCCCCCCCCCTCCCCCATCGTAGACTTTCGTAGACTTTTTACAACCCCCCAAAGTCCACGTAGACTGAACTACACGACACAGAGCTTCCCAGACCTCTTATTGTATTTTCTACTTTGTCCCACATGCGCTAAAACCCTCCACTAAATGTTTGTCTAATGGAAGTTAGACTATCAAATATCATCTCATTCACTTATAAATAAAAATACTCAATGCCCTAGTAGCAAACTTGTTGCAAATATATCAAAGTAACTGCAATGTGACTCAATTAAGTCACAATTAAGTTTCTGCAACCAATTATGACAGAGATGTGTTGCTTCGGTGGTTGACATCATAAACTTACTATTGAGTTGGTACCATGCATTCGATCTTTCGAGGTTGTAAAAAACCAATAGATAAACACAACCAACAGGCTCAAATTACTGTCTCTTGTCTCTTGTTAGAGACAGTAATTTTAGCGTGTAGCATTAAACCCCGTTCACATTGCAACCTACATTACGTGATCTTGATGTCAAATGCCACGCAAATTATTTTTGGTGAAATCTAAAGCCTGTCAACGCTTATTTCGGGCACTTATATTTCTGTGTAGATTTTGAATTATTTCACGGATCGCTGAAATGTTTCACTCATGTGACAGCTGAAACTCTCCACTTTATTTCGTGCTACAACATGTTTACATTCTTGTTACATTCAGTAAAATGGCGTCGAATCAAGTGGACACGCATTTTTTAAATACGAATTTATTGGTACGTGATCCTGCCAAGACACTAAAATTCCAAAAGTACCGTGTTATGTTTTTGCAAATCATTTGGCCAGCACTTGACTGTAGATTGAAAGCCTGTCCCGATAAATGGACAAGAAGGTGATAGCCATTATTAAGAAAAATCCCATTCTTTCTGTGCGAAATGTGGCGGGGATGTCAAAATCATACCTACAAAAAGTGAAGCAGGAGCAAGGACTGAGGCGTACAAAATGAAAAAGGTGCCCAACTGTAATGACATGCAAAATTTCACTGCAAAAAATCGTGCTAAGGTGCTTGACACCAATTTTTTGCAAACATTTTCTTGTATCAAAATGGACAACGAAACATACGTACTCGAAGACTTTAAATAGCTTCAGGGTCTGGCGTTTTATACCGCAATGCAAAGGAACGCCGTTGCCTAGTATTTTCGGACAAAGAAGATGTCCAAATTCTCGAATAAGTATTTGATTTGGCAGGCAATATGTAGTTGTCTGCAAAAGCGGTTGCTATTGTATATCAGGAACCATGACTCTCCAGTATTTTTTGTCACTATGCGAAATCCGTCCGGGAATAGAATAAGGTACGAGAGATCAAATACGTGCCAAATACAGCCACTCCACCAAACTGTCCAGAACTTCGCCCAATAGAGAAGTACTAAGCTCTAGTTAAGCAGAAACTTTTCGAAACTAAGAAGAAAGCAAATGGCACCGATGATTTCAAGAGAAGATGGAGAATCGTCACGGCGGGCGTTTCCGAGGATGCCATACAGAACGTGATCGCGGGTGTACCACAGGAAGTTCGAGAATTTATCAGAACGAAGGATTAACATCTACATCAACTTTTTCTAATGTAGATATGAATCTATTGTTGTGAAATAAACAATCGGCATTTTTGAATAATGTGTAAATGTTGTTTTGCTACTATTATTTTGGTGTCCGAAATTTAACGTAGATAGTCTTTAGATGTATAGATGCTAATATGAAGATAGTCTATATCACGTAATATAGGTTGTAGTGTGAACGGGATGTTATTCTCTATTATTTAATTAGCTGCCGTACTGATTTGATGTATTGTTTCAATTTTAACAAAGTTCAGGGCTCGAAATTGTGTAGAGTGCATCTCTGAGCAACCTTCTTGAAACTGGAACATGTTAGCATTTAAGCTTAATCGATTAGTAAGATAACCAAGACTCATAGAATAAATAAATTAAATTTAGAAAGCTACCAGTAAAATCCAAAATTTGTACGTGTAATCGTATCATTAATATGATGAAAATAAACATAATATGATTTAATTTCAAACATCGATGTCACTTCCCATGTAGCACATTACGAGCTTTATTAGTTGTAGTGACTTGATTATGACTTAACAAGTACTATTTATAATATCTCAACCGAATGGCAACAAGTGTGCTACTAGGGTTGGTTTTAAACATAGAATATATTAGAAAGAAATCAAGTTTATGTTTGCGGCCAAAATAAACTAATTTTATGTTTGGATTTACCCGGAATATGTTTGTTATTACGGTATTTTTCTCTGCGTGGAGGGTATGAATATCCTTTTTGTAGAGAGAAAAAAAAGGTCTACGTAGACTTTTGGTATATCCCCCCCTCCCCCATCGTAGACAAACGTAGACTTTTTCGAAACCCCCCCCCCCCCCCTTAATTGTCTACGTGGTTTATGAACAGCCTCCTATCCACTTCATGTCAGCTAGGTTATTTTCTATTCGACTTTAACTGTACTTTGGCAACATTCAAGCGCAGACTGACAGAATGGCATACTACGAGAAGGATATTTGATGAGGATAATTGATTGATGACGAGGACTGCTCCGAACTATGGATGTTTCTTATTTTATACTTTGACTTTGCTTTACGTTTGTAATATTGTTTATTTTAATTATATTTACGAATGTGCAACTAAGCAATGTTTTGTATTGTATTGTATTGTATTGTTTGGCAAAAGATATGGGGTTTTTACGCCAAATTAAAACGGCTTTTCCCCGTCATAAACAAATTCATTAAGACTACCTTAGGTCAGATGGAATATATATAATAAATAAATAAATAAATCTGCTTTTGACAAATTTCATCAAAGATCGTTACTCCGCGCATGGGAGAATACAAAGAACAACAATCAAAGTGTAGCTTCCACTTGTTCAGATTTCGTATGATAAAACAAGATAATGATACACTCCGTGTCATAACTATAGAACCAGTTATTTTATTAAGGTTTTTGAATAATAAAAGAGAATATATATTGAAAGTTAAGTGAGATTCTTCTGGTAAGTTATTCAATAATGTAAACAAAAAAGCTGTGTTTCATAACAATAGAACCAGACGTGAAATTAATTTTCTCCAAAAGGTTTACATCGGTTTTGTATTGATTGCCGCATTTTAGTAGTGTGTAGAACCTTCCTTGTTCTTAATAAGTTCAAGGAACCTATTCAGCATACTTTCAACCAGGCGGCGACATGTAGATACTTGTATCTCGTTCCACGCTGATGAGATTGCTCCTTTGAGCTCTTGAACATTCCCGTACTGCTCGTTGTCTCTCTGTTGTTGGCCACTCCATAACTTGGATTTTATGTTCAGATAATCACGCCACGATCGCTCGGCTTTTAGGAACTGATGCGTTATCTTATTGGAATACCCAATCACCACGATAGTTCAACTGAAAGAATGATAGCAAATGGTTTTGAAGCATCTCGATGTGCTCTTGGCTATTCATTTTTGTTGACGGAAAAGCAATCTGCACCACTCCGTTTTGAAATAAAAGCCCTCCAAACCCTCAAAGTTGCGAGTTGAAAAATAACGTTGCTCTTTCTGCTAATCTCTCCAGTACGTACAGATTCCATCTGGTCCACCGAGATTAAATATCTTCTCATCAGAAAAGATAACCTGATACATTTATCTACTTTAAAAAAAATGTCAATCATGAATCAACATGATAACACACTTTACTCCAATTTCTACGCATGTTGCAAGGGCTAATTAAAGTCGGTTTGCTCTATGGCGGGGCAAAAGTCGTGATCAGTGGCGTCTCGTCCATATGTGCACCTCGTGCACTGCACAGTCTAAAATTGTATATTTCATGTATTATCAAATTCATCGATTTAATACTCCGTTAATACTCGCAGACTGGGCATTTCAAATGGTGCGCCAGATCCTGTATATACCACACGTGGATCGTTTGTAGATGTTTTTTTCCTGTGACTTGATTGCCGATGAGTTATTGTCTGTTTTGTGCACTTTGTGGTCTGCACAGAGTAGTTTTACTCACTGGCTAGTTGCAATGTTATTGTTGTTTCGGGACATTGACAAGGTACTTTTTGTGGCATATCACAAGAGACTCGGCAAAGGAGGAACTATGGAGCAAGATATTGTTGTCAAAATTGACGTCCGGGTTCGAAAGAAAGTGCACAACCGGTTAATTTTCTCACGAGACGCCACTGGTCGTGATGCTTGCTTCAGTTTTTATTGCCGAATGTTTGGAGTCTTTTAAAGTTTGGTAGACTGTTGACACATGTCCAATGGGCAGCCTATCAGCAACACACCCGAAACCAAATATTTTTCCTTGATATTTTAAGATTTCCTCAAAAGAACAAATTAAGTTTTCTTACGGTAAAGAATTGAATCCAAGAATCTAATTTAAATTACCTACTCCAGTTGGAAATAAAAACGAAAATATAGCTGCTCAGTAGCAAGCATAAATAGAGATATAAGAATCGCAAATATGATGGTTCAAAATGGATTGAGATTTGGTCTTTCGAAAACTTGACAGACCAGTGGCGTGTTTAAACTTTTTTCTCAGAACAGAATGTTTGATCAGAATTCAAAGCTAACACTAGGAATAGAAGGTAATTGCTCGATACAAAATGTATTCATTCTCGATCTCCGAAATAATTCAACAATTTCAATGTCGTCACACCAGCACCGACGAACGTCAGCAAATTTTCACAGCATTTGCGCATCATTACGTGTGTACCAATGATGCACAATGCCCGTCCGTCACACTGGGAAGGGAAATAGCCCTAACAAAGCTAAATCAAAGAAAAACTTTACGTAAATGAGCACCGAAGCTGCCCTAACGGGACTCCTTATCAACAGCGATCGTAAGCTCGCTGCTGGAGAGAAATCTCTATGTTTGGAAATATTAAAAAAGCACACAACTAAGGCAGTCCACTCTATTCCTAGATTGTTACCCATTCGAAAACCTGTTTCTCACGTTCCTATGTATCTATTTTTCTTTGTTTAATCTCCCCCTTGCAGAGCTCTGCACTACTGGCATGGCACCAGTGCCACCAACCAATATTCCAGAACAGCAACTCCATTTTTTCCTAACCTCTCACTTCTCCCTCCCCCACTGTCTATGGCTGTTTTTCACAGTTTGAGTCGGATTGCTCCGATGAAATAACAAGTACCGTTATCCATTATCAATGGCAACTTCCACCTAGCTTTGACACTTACCTTTGGGGGCCCTCAGCGGAACGAGACTCGCTTCCGATCGATTCTGCCAGCCTCCGGTGCCACTACTATGGTGATCCATTTCACTGCAGCTTGCTTCCTCAGGTGCAAGAAGTGGCAACAATCGCGGGCTATAGGTACTTAATCCTGTTGGATTGGAAAGGAGAAAGCTTGCTTCAGATTTATCCCGTAATAAATCACACTGCTCTTTTCTCTGGCCGAGATCACTATTTTCTTCTTCTTCTTAAATTATTATTCTTCGCCATACGAAATCAATATCACGGACTTATTTTCCCTGAACCATATAAATGTGATAACGCAGACTTTTCCCTGCTCCGGCACTTCCGGATCCCAAATTCTAAAACACACACGGACGGAGGATTCCCGAACCCGTTTCTTCGCGGCGCTGCAATGCTCTTTTTGTTCCTACTCTGCTGCCACGAAAAACGCAAAGCGCACACGATGACGGAAGGGCGGACGAACGGAAGGCTAGGAGGGCGGCAACAGCCAACAGGAAGGGAAAAAGATGTCTCCCCTCGTTTCGAAAATGGATGATTGGGAAAGGAATATTGAACGCCAGCCGAATGATGGATCCTCACTGTGCCGAATTCGATCACTTAGAACCACGAAGTTCAAGGATACTGAACACTAACCTGCTCGGGAAACGATTCCGCACAACCCGAACTGCAATCAGACGCAAATAATCGAAACTAAAAATTGTACAAATTTCGCAGCGAAATTTTCTACTGCGATTCTACGCTACGAACGGACGACGACCGATGGGAAACACACACAACACGCACGGTTCCGCGACGACAAATCGGTCGGACTAGTTTGGTGTAGGAGAGATCGGGGTGATTAGTGCATGTCAACGCACGCAATGTCAGTACGTTGAACTGTCAAAGTGCCTCGTCGTTCGACTCTGCAGGACGGTTACCGAAAACGGTCATTCGATGGTAATCAAAACTGAGTTGAAAGCGTTGTAGGACGCCGTTGCAGAATAAGGACGGAGCTATTTACAATGTGGAGCGCAACGGCGCGGCGCGGCAGTTTTTGACATAAAATATATGGACTAACTGTCAAAAGCTGCCGCAAAGCGCCGTGGCGCTCCCCATGGTAGCTCTACCTTAATGTGCTGTCCCGCACAATCATAAGCACTTAAAAAACAATGCATCTTAAATATAAGTGCAATCACCTATAGATTTGGGCAAAGTGCAAAGTTATGGCCCAAACACAATGATAACGGCAAAGCCCGATCTGAGTATGCCTGCTTGTCGGAAAGAAAACAGGCTAGATCGAAGCCGATTCTAATTGGACATATCGAAGTCATTTGCGGCAACTGTCAAAATTGCCGTTTTCCGTTCCGTTTCAGTTATCATTGTGTTTGGACGGTTATTGCTCTATTTGGTGCTGCACTTAATTTTTATTAAATGTGGTCAAATAGTATTCATGAACCATAGAGTAATTACCCATATGCACAGGGAACAGACATCCAGGCTCGAATATGTTTTCCCTAATTTACTGTGTAAACTTTCAAAAGCCAACCGTTGGAAAAACAACGCCGCCTAGTCTAGGTTTCACCAAACTAAAATTGACAGGCTATCAAATCTCAAGGTGGGCAAGTGGCGCCATCAACACACGATTCAAAAAGAAAAATACATAAATTTCTCTTAAAACTATTTAATGAGTAATACTAAATATAGTTAATTACGCGAACATACCCGGATAAAAATAACCATACAATTACAATACATTAATATAAAATAACATTAAAATCTATTTCCGACCATGAATCTTATTGTTCATGAATCAGATAAAGGAAAAATGCATATTGTCATTACAATAGATCTACAATTCATTCCATATGCTTGGATTTTCAACAATTGCGAAACAATACAATTAATAGTTATTGGTTCAAATTTGTTCGGAAAATAATGATTTTTTCTATAGTTAAGATACATACCCAAGTAACCACAAGCATTATATTATTGCACTTATTCAACGCAAAATCAACATTGGTATTGCGGGATTGCGTCAATTCAACAGTTGTCAAGTTATGACGCGTTAGATTAGCTTAAGAATGTAGTGATGCATTACCAATGCAATAATGCTACTTTAACAATGTCTTATGGCATTACAAAAGATATAGCATTAGTTCGATCTTAGTGGGGCCCTTTTCAGCTTTAATCCAACTTCAATGATGCACTAAACGTAATACATATGCCCTATATATGCATGCTATTACAGCCTCGTGGTTTCTTGGGTAACAACCCCCCTTTTCTATTGTCGATGTCTCAGTTTACATTAGATTCTATTTTGGTAACAATAACTCCTATTGTCATCTTATAGTTGTGAACAGTAAGATTAATTGTACATACTATTGATTTTATGGTATGGTAACAATACATTCAATTGTAAATCTATGAGATTTTTTTATTCGGGTAGTAATCGCGTGAAAATGGGCTCGTAAACCCTATCATTAATGTCGTTATGGTTTATGTTTACTGACGTTTAGTTCCCTTAGCGTTTATTGTCCTAATCGTGAGCAGAGACAAGTTTGGTGGTAGGTCCGGTATGGGAAGAATAGGTGGATTTGGTGAAGCTGCGGTGGAATGAGACTGTCGTGTAGGCTACCTAGCATAAGTTCGTTTTAATATCCAATTCAATTATTTTAATCTAAGGAATCTTACCGAGTTTGTATATATTGGCAGTTAACTATGTTTTGGATAAATTATCACTAAGATTAAGTATGTAATTTAAATAAAGTTGCACTAGCTCTAAATGATAACTTCACTATAGGATCTGCGTGTGTTGTTTTGTATTGTATTGACTCACTTTGTATGGCGATCACAGGCGATTGTTCACCGTTGTGTTGTTGTCATTAGCTATAAAAACCTCGGTGAAAGATGCGCGCGCTGACCTAAGCCAACAAACCGGTTAGACATCTCATCTAAAGTTGGTTTCGATTCTTGCACCCAACGCTTAAGTTAAACTTGCCGGTCAATTTATATCACTTGTCCCGATGATTCTTCTTTTAGTTCTTCTTGAACCGGTTTATATTCAGAGGATCGTGCCGAGGTTCCTTTTTTAGCTCCGGTGTGAGGTCTCGGTGGTTTGTTCATCTAAAAATAATAAATGAAGCATAATCTGATTTTTAACCTGTTTAACATATACTCATCATACTTTTCCCAAATGAACCTCGTTCTCTGCAGTTGAATAACTACAAACTGTTTTCTCCGACTGTTCTTATCTATAAGATACTATGAGTTTTGTTCCTTATAAGGAACAATATTCATAGTATGAAGCTGCTTGTGCCTGTGGATCGTCGGTAACAATGGATAAATCAACCATACTCTGCCGCATGGAAAAGAAAATGACTTGTTATTCCTTGAACTGCATTATTATAAATGTGGGGATTATTATAGTTTTACAAACGTTTTTTTTACTCCAGTTCTCTACTCAGCACCACAATTGACTGACTTTAATAGTCAATTTGGGGCCAGCGTTGAGGACTGCTCTCGGTAAGGGTGAATAAATTATTTGTTTTAATTCCAGCACCTGACAAAGAAGTTCTAATGTGCTTTACTGAATTTATTAATAAGCCTTTTCAATATTACCTTTAAAAATATCCAAGCACCAAATCACCGTGAGCTCGTCCCGTGGAATGATCGCCATTTTCACATTTCGCCCTTATTATTTTTTCGCATTAGCAATACGTTCCAAATTCGTAAGGGGGCGAATGAAATTTATACACGTTGCCTAACTTAATCTTATTTTTCAAATATGAAAGACAACAATGTCACATGAAACGATTTATGAAAACAAATACGACACATTTTCAATGGCATCATAAGGGGAATTTTATGGATTTGTTCAGTCCATTTGCCTGAGTGTATATATTGTGGGTGACCCTGAAGTCATGTTATATAATAATATTTATAATGCCGAACTCGTTTGAATTTCAACCGAGTTTTTATCGGTAGTCTGTTCGATTCAAAATAGAACAATCGAGTTCTCGTTAAATTTTTACTTTCTCACAACTGTCACATTTGCCGAAAAACTCAGTTGACACAAATAAATCCAATCAGCATGAACCGAACATCGGTAAACTCAATTATTACCGAACGCTGTCAAACAAACCGACTTTTCTGTTGCCGTCAGAGGATTCGGTTGGCAGTGCTGATATTTTGGTTGAAATAGCTTCGAATCTAGATTTGAATTTCTTAGGGCATCTTCAACGACGATCCCAATCGTGGATTGGATTTATTATTTTAGACTAAACGCAAAAACATCGCTGTACCGGTGTTGTAAATTTTGTTTTATACTAGATCTATTTTGCATCATTTAAAAACTGATATATGTTTTGATCTATTCTTGCAGCAATTTGGAACAAGAAACATACCGTTCCAAAACAATACACGCTACTTGATAATACCAATTATTGAGTCAAATTTCAGCTTTAACTAAACAATAACTCAATTTTATTGAGTATATTCCAGCTCCTAGACAGCTCCTCATCGCGTGCAATTTCAGAGTTGCTTTTGAGGTACCTCGAGTAACCCTCGTTGCTCAGCAAGCGAGCACGTCATTAGTTTTCTTTCTGATTTTACACAGCAGCTGTCAAACCAACCGGCGCTAGCTCATGAGCTATCGAGTGTGCACAATTGGACACTGGTGATTTTCAATGTATTTAATTTTCTCTATTTAACTCTGCTTTTAACTCTATTTAACAACTCAAATTACAAATCTGATATATTCGTACAATTTGATATCGTATTTACTACTTTGCTAATGTAGCATCATTCCACCAGACGGCCAGACAATGAACTGGTGCTTTGGAACAAGAGCAGGAGAAGAGAAAAACGAGGTCAGCCCGCTGCACTCCGACCCAAGCTTCAAGCTTCCTACCCAAGTAACCATGAAGCTGTATAAAGATACATCAATTTTGCATTATAATACAATATAATGTTATGCTACAAAGCAATATAATCATATATGCGTTATTAAAGTGGAATCAAAGTCGAAAAGGGCCCCACTCCTGTTAAACTACAGCTATACCCTCAAGCATGATTCTAGCCATTGTTAGAATATAATTAAAGCATGTGCATTTGACAAGCTTTAATTCTGAGGTTGCTAGTGCATATGCTTTATTTAAGCCATTTGACAGGTATATTAAGGGCATCATTACTTTTTAAACATGTGAAATACTGTTTCTAATGAAATGCTTCATTGCATATTGGAAAGCAGATATAGAGCTTGGAAAAAATAACATGAAATGTTTTAATCACAATTGTTTTATTTTCGATCATATTTTCAAGCATTTTTCTGTTGTTTGTGAGGTCTATTTTCAATTTCTTATTTTTACTTGCTCTAGATGAGGAAGATATTAAGGCATATATCTCATTATGTACAATTTTGTTTTACCTACATCGGGATTTGAACCTCGATACCTGATGATTGAATGATGAATGCCGGTTGCACTGACGCTCTGAGCTATCAAGGGAATGGAAATTCAAATGAAAAGTGCACAATATAAAGTAAACATACTCCCCTAACATATATTGTGACATACTAGAAATAATGGGTACTATGCGGCTATTCAATTTAGTAGTAATCAATAATCGTGTTCCTCTGAAATTGTTTTCATTGCTTTTGCCGGTTTTTTTTGTTTAGGTTGTCGATCAAGAGTGTTTATCGTTGCGAAAAGATAAATTTTCACACAAGTTAGTGTTTTTACTTTTAACATTCTTGCTCTGAATTACACAAAACAAATAACCCAAGAAACCACGAGGCTGTAATCAGCATGCATTAGTTAGGACTATTGTATTACGTTCTAGATGCATCATGTTAAGCTTGAATTAAACTGAATCAGCTCATAAAGACAACTGTGAATCGCATGCCATGAGAATAGTCAAATAACTTGTGACTGGAACTTTCTTTTCCAGGAATGCAGCTACGAAATCAGCACAAGACGAAAAATCAGCCTGATAAAGCAAAATTATCTGCACAGACAGCAAAAACCTCAGTCCACAAGCTTAATTGCACTTACGACGCAATCAACAGATGCGGATGTTCACGTTGCGATAGTTAAAGCTTAAAATGTGATGCTTCTGTGCTACTAAAATTCTACAGAATAGCAGTTCGATTTAGTGGCACAACTCAAGATGCCTAAACGTAAATTATATGCAGCAGCCTGTGTCAAATACGTCGAAACTGCAATTAAAAATTATTCGATTCCAAGGCAGCTCGGTTCTCTGAAGCCCAATAATACCAACAAAAAGGCAGTGGTTCCCCGAAATGCAGCAACATTGTTTTCTAATATTTTATATTTAATCCGCTGGGGGAAATTCCAAGGCTGAGGAGAAAGTAGATGATGATTCAGGCTCCGACGGAAAGCTTCGTTCAATTATTTCAAGAGATGAAAGTGTTTTGAAATCACCCATGATGAACTTCACAGATGTTTCTTCAGCAAGCAGTAGCAGCAGTTTGAGCACCCAGTCTCACTCCCGGACAGCAACAAACATCGAGATACTGAATAAACTGGAAAATATGGAGAACAAAATTGACGGCATCGGAAGACGACACGAAAAATGTGTGCTTCTTCTAGCGCAAGCAAACGCGAAAATCGATTCTCTTTTGGAGATGTCATCGAAGGAAAGTCAACCAAAAGACGAAGCTGGACAGTCGTTCGAGATTACGCTAATCGCTGTAAAAAGTCTTGCAGAGTTGGAAGCATGTGAGGAGCGATGCAAGGATGATAGCTACGTCGACAATGTCATCCGTTCGATGGAGAAAATTCATGGCAAAAACCGCTTTAAAGGAAACGGGGCAACCGTTTGCCTCCAGATTGTCGACTATTTTGTTGACCGAAATTTTTTTCGCCATTGTTCCTGGACAGGAATTAGTAAGACATTGGACAAAGACCAGCAACTGGTACAAAAGATTGCATTTTCCAAATACGAAAGATATATCAACCTCTTTTACAAGGTTGTTCGTAATGCGGATGAGGATTTTACCATAAATGAATGTAATAAGTTTTTTAAACAATGTCTCAGAAATTCCAAACAACGTTTGAATGATATTAAGATGCTCAGAATGCCAGCAGCCAGGAAGAGACGCAGAGCCGAGTTTAAATTGCCTCCAAACCAATCCGCCTTCGAGATCGAATACCTTGAGGACATAATTGATCAAGAATCCCCCGAACAGAAAGAGAATATGTGCGAAGTGATCTTTGAAGAAGGAGTTATTCCGGAATCGGGATATGTTTGAGACTACATTGAATGATTGTTTTTCTTTATTAGTTCAATTTGTTCCGCAATAAATGTGAATTCAGGACATCATTTTTTGTTTTAAATGGAGATTTAATGTTTATTTTGATATACTATTGAAATTACTCTACCCTACTTACCACTAACTAATTGTTATTTGAAGTGAAGTTTTGCACTATTTGGTTTGAATAAATGAAATAATAAAAATTATGTTTCACTTTATTTTTATATCAATTTTTCGCAGGAAAACGATGCAGGATAGTCAGAAAATAAAAATTAAAACTTAACATATTGAGACCAATAAATGAAAAGCACCTAATTGCCAAGTGTACAGCGCCATTGCGGAATAGTTTAATGCATACAACAATATTTATTTGATTTTTACAAAGCAAATGTTTCGTTATTGGAATTTATAAAGTAGGTATGTGTGGTTAAAATCAAACGGGCTCTTTAATGTATACATTAAATCCATGTATTTTGATATTTAGACTTCAATGTCTGATGGAAGTGTATGAATTAACGGTAAAAATACTGTTTCATGAGTATTAGTGATAACTACAAGTTTGCATAAAATTATGTTAAACAAATAGAGCTGTTGATTTTTAAAAGCAAGAGTATCGTTGGTTTTGAATATGTTAATACCAACAGAATCTATAGGATTGTCGAAAAGAAAAGTTTTAGGATTAACCATTTCCTTGCCATAGATGCCCATAACATTAGCGAAATCCATTGCGACTATTTCTTTCTCTTTTGTAAGAAACCATTTATCAGAGAAGTTAGATCGCAATGTAAAATGAGCATTGAGAGAAACTTTAAAATATTCAGATTCATTGATTTTTGACGGATCTTTGAAAGATGGAAAACTCTGGCACGCCGATGATATCAGAGAATAGTTGCTATCTCTTTCCGTCATTCGATTAATAATTTGACATAGAGGAAACCTGCCAGATCTAACCAAGTTTTTGACTTGATATAAATGATTTGCAAAAGGATAAGTCGAAATGGATGGAAGAAAACCTTTGTTCTCGACTTCTTCGACCAAATGTAGTAAATTATGAATATTACTAGCTACGGATCCAAATAATTCATAGAATTTTGTAACAAAATCGTTCAATAACATTTTTGCCACTGGTAGAAACCGCCGATAGTATTCAGTAGAACAAATTATAGTTGCACAAAAGAGCCTAGCAAAGTTTTTATAATGTTCCTCATCCAAAAACTGCTGGAGAACTACTATACCTATATAATTTAGGAATGAACCAAATTCCGAGCCTTTCCAGTGGTTAATATGGTCTATTCCACGAACTGAGCGGTGTATTTCCAAAGGTAGTTTAATTCGGGCCAACAAATCTGAAATTCTCTGAATGTTTTCCCCAGACCATTTGATAAGATGTCTATGTCCATCTCTGTAAGTTAGAAGTAATTTTTTCATTACTCCCAGATGTAGTAGGTGGAGAGAGTCGGAAACGATGAAATCCTTAATCATATCGATGGGTAACTTAAGAAAAGGAGTTACAATAGGAATTCTAACGATTTTTCCATCTTGTCGTATTGTATAGACCTGATGGTGCTTGTCATATAGTTTTCTTCGAAAATCGCTATCGGTTCTACAATTAGCATTCATTTGAGGAAAAACTGTAGTTCGCAACTCCTTAGAATATACGCCAACTGAACAGCACTTCATGCATCCATGTAAGGAATTGAAGTTAACAACACCTACAATATATGAAAAAAAAGTTACGTAAATACTTAGTTGGAGAAGTAATGGTATTGCCAATCACCTTTTATAAAGGCTCTCGCTGGGGAATCACATATTATGGCACGGATATTTACAATAAGCTTTTGATTATTGATAATTAATCCATTATTTACAATTGGAAGAATTTCTTCCACGAATGGACCCAAAAACTGCTCTACTTTTTTTGGTTTGTTGTTTCCGTAAAAAATTCCTGCTATCATGGGTAGAACATCAGGTCTCTCGGATATATTCAAAAGGATTGGCCACACTTGTGCTGTCCCGTTGTTGAATAAAGGCAGACCATCAATATTGATATTAATCGATGCTGTACATGATGATGTAATATTTCCATAGTTTAAACGCAAGCAGTGTTCTAAAGATAAAAAAGATTATCTGAGTTTTCCATTAATTCATATAAACATGTAGGGTCATACCTATACTATGATGCCAGTAGTGGCCACCATCAATTGCATGAATCACAGGCTTTGAACGCGGAGTTTTGAGAAGTCTTCTCGGATCAACAGGCAATTGTAGATGATGCTCGCTCAGCTTTTGCAATAAAGGTTTTAAAGCGCGTTGTGGGATTTTATATTCTATGCTCCAATTTCTTAGAAACATCTCAAGTTCCATCTCTTTAAAACCCTTATGTTCAGTCGTGGCGATAGTATCAGTCATATCGTTCAGACTAACTAGTTCCAAGCTGGGATCACAGAAAGGGTCATTTAATTCTATCTTATTTTCGGGCTCGCTTTGATGTAATTGTTGTTTGCTTGCTGCTTCGAACTCATTTTGGCCATCAGTTGGAAAAAGCAACTCTGAATTTGTCGGATACTCGTCACTATGTTTTTTCACTCTGATTTTATTTATAAAACTATTAGAAGTTGTAGCTCGGATTTTGTTCGAAGAATTTGCTTCAGGTACTATTAAACGATATTTATTCACTTTCCGTTTGAAAGAACCACTTTTTAAAAGGTTTATCCACTTTTTTTGCCTTGAATTCATTTTGACGAAAACGAAAAATGTTAAAAATAAATACACAAAGCATTGATTGCAAAGTGTATTGCATGCAATGAAGCATTTCCTAAGATAATGCAACAATGCATCTTCTAATGCATATTAAATGTTAGATGTTTTTTTGAATTATCGTAATGCATCGTTACATGCATAATGTTGTGATAATGTTTCATGGCATGAGAGTTGTTGGAAAAATGTGATATGGTATTTGTTTTGCTCATAATCGGTTGATTTAGTGCTATGATATAATGCTAGTGGTTACTTGGGTAGAATCGATATTTAGTAAATTACCAATCTATACATATCGCTATCACGCCTCATCATTGCACTTCAATAAAGCCGTCCAAATCACGTATCACATATTAAACATTTCATGAACCCTTATAGTCGTTGTTGTCGTGGAATAGAGCTCACCGTTGTACCATCTTCTATTGCCATTAGCAGAATGTCCACAATGTTTTCAAACAAATTGGACGTTAAACTATTCGAAACCCTGGCAACCGATACGAACCGATGAAGGTTGATTCGATTTTAAGCTATATTGAGTTACTCGCGAGTTACTCGATGCATCAAAGCAACTCAGAGTAGAGCTGTCTCACCCCTAGGATCGAACCAATGCTATATCTTTTGTTTTGCCATAAGACATTGCAAAAGTAGCATTATTGCATTGCTAACGCATCAATATATTCTTTAAGCTAATCTAACGCTACATTACTTGACAAAAGTTGAATTGATGCGATCCCGCATTAATGATGTTGATTTTGGGTTTGATTAAGTGCAATAATATAATGCTTGTGGTTACTTATTGGGTAGTTTCCTATTGATTGATGATTTTTTTTTTGTATTTTTAATTCGGAAATCTGGTCAATGTTTGTTAGATCTGGCGATCTTTCCGAAAGATCGGATAGGATCTTCTTATTGATTAGTCAAATCGTAATAAAACAACAAGTGCATTTTCTCCAGTCTTACAAAATGTTTAAAGTAAATTATTTTTAATTCATTTTTTTGAAATTAGCGATTTATATTGGCTCACTGTTTAAGAACCATCAATCAATAGAAAACTATTTTCATCAATAATTTTCATGGCTCAGAAAATGTTTTTTCTGGCTTTTCCAAGCAATTGCACTGGGGAAAATTTTGTAGGAAAACTGGCAACCCTGAAATTTCAAAGTTTTCACGCAAACGTATCAATTTTGGGCCAGTTATTATTAGGGACATACGGGATCAAGTCTCTATCACTTCGAAGTTTTCTGAGCAGAAACCTCAAATACTATTAGGACTTAAGGCGTGAAATATTCAAGAATCGTTTGCCCCACTGGAGCATCAGCGTCGCTGTTTGTTTTGTTTTATTTGTGATTTTTAGTCTCAAAAATCTTGAAGTGATAATTAACCTAACCTATAAATCACATGGAAAACAACTCCTCCAGTTTCACCTTAAGCTTATCACGTCAGGGTGTGGTAGTATGCCTTCTGAAATGTGGTAGAGCGTTTTGGACAACATAACAAGCAGCTGTCAAAAGATCTTTTCCACCGCGAACCTCAATAAAAACTTTTAGGTTATCTGTGGGAAACCAAACATTTTTTACACGCCGATTGACACGGATAGTGTGCGTGTTAAACGTCACTAAGCTTAATAACAGGGACTGAAGAAAATGTTAAAACACGACAAATAATATCTACTCTAATGCTCAGTGAGAGTTAACTTTCCAAAATGTATATTAAATAAAAGGTGGTCATTGATAATCTCCCACACATAGAGACAAATTTGATAGGCAAGTATTGAAGAATTCGGGCAACGTAAAAGTGAGGTTAAACATCATAGATGGCGCTCTTTCAAAATGGTTTTTCGAACTGTCTAAGCAAAGTAATTGGTGATAAAAAGATAAGAAAATCAACGATTATGACGATACTGACCAATTCCATACAGTTTAAAACATAGCTTGAAAGTTATTATTAATTTAAGATTTAGATACTACGATGTTTAACCTCACTTTAGCTTTACGTGGATTTCTCAATAGGCAGTATACTGCCGTTCTACATAATTGTCCTCATATTCTATGGGTTTTTCTATATACATGGGGCAGTTATGCTTAGAACGGCAGTATAGTGATTGTGAACCGACTATGATCATGGTCAAAACGACCTTTATAAAAAAATGATTCAACATTTAACATAATGTCAGAATAGTCCTTGTTACCATGATTATAGTCAAGAATGCCATGAACATGGTGAATTCGTCCATTTCCATGGTTATTGAAACCATCATATGCAATAGTCAACTTGACCATGATTTAATTGTCGGTATAACGATAGAATTTGTCTCAGAGCAGAAGCTGTCATGATGCCGGTGGACACCTAAATTAGTGATGATGGAACAAATAGAGTTGATCCAGTTCGTCGCATTTACCTATGTCAATTGAGATCAGTGATCAAAAAGTCAGCTCGAATTGCAAAGGAACTAGAAGAAGCCAACATTGAATCGCCTCCACGAAAGAAGAACCATAGTTTGTTTAAAAAATAGTTTTCTTTTTGTGTAATCCATTAACATTGCCTATGACTCCGTGAAGCAAACGTGATTGCCGTAAAAATAAATAAACTGTAGGAAAAAATACCTCAGGATTGTTCATAATTCGACAAAGATTTTTCATTAGCACCGAACTGAGAAACGTAAACAATAGAGGAATCCAACTTTAAAAAAGAAGAAGACACCGAGTGGTGATAAATCTGACAGCTCCCATGTTAAAGTATAGGACAAAACTTTTAAAATGCTTCTAGAAAATTCAAATGAAATTCTAATTAACAGCGGGTTGTTGTATGATGTAAGAAAAATCCAAAACTACTCAATAAAGACATTTTAAGAAAAATAAAAATAAAATTATAATAATGCCCCTATTGTGCAGTTTTGGATTTTTCTTACATCATACACAAAACCACTTTTAATTAAAATTTCATTTGAATTTTCTAGAAGCATTTTAAATTTTTTGTCCTATACTTTAACATGGGAGCTGTAAGATTTATCACCACTCGGTGTCTTCTTCCTTTTTCGTTGATTCTCTATCCACCACGATCATTTCGAAGAGGACGAGTTCCCCTATCGGACAGAATCGGGCTTACATGGGTAGTCTTTGTGCTACGAGAAATTTACGGAAGAAGCCATTGTTTACGTTTGTCAGTTAGGCCCTAATGAAAAATCTTTGTCGAATTATGCATAACGGAAAAAGATGCAAGAAAAATCTTAGTTCATCTTGCTTGTAGAAATTTAGTGGCACATACCATAAAAAAATAATAACAGAAAAAAGTATATATAACCAGTGGCAAAAGTCCACAGCTTTTGACTGGGCCTGGAGAACTATTCAACTATACTTAGACGACGGCGTCAATAAGCTCGACCGTTTGATCGAACATGTCGAACGGCAGTGCGTTTTCTTGCTGTTGTGATGTGACTAAAGGGTGATACGGTCAAAATTTGGTCAAGGGAAAACGCGTGTAAATTGGTGAAATCGTTTATTTAAAAAATCAAAATAAATTTCTTTTTCAAGTTCAATTCGTATAAAATTCAGAAAAAATATTCAGTTAGGCTTCCACTTTTCCAAATCCGAATTGCCGGGCCTTACGCTTGACCCCTGCCATCAGATTTTGTACAGCCACCTTGTCCACCTTCTTCGCCGCAGAAAGCCAGTTTGCCTTGAACTGCTGCTCGTCCTTAGCAGTTTTTTTGGTCTTCTTTAGGTTCCGCTTGACAATAGCCCAGTATTTCTCAATTGGGCGGAGCTCTGGCGTGTTGGGAGGGTTCTGGTCTTTGGGAACCACCTGCACGTTGTTGGCGGCGTACCACTCCATGGCCTTTTACCGTAATGGCAAGATGCCAAATCCGGCCAAAACAGTACGGAACAACCGTGTTTCTTCAGGAAAGGCAGCAGACGTTTATTCAAACACTCTTTCACGTAAATTTCTTGGTTGACAGTCCCGGAAGCTATGAAAATGCTGCTTTTCAAGCCACAGGTACAGATGGCTTGCCAAACCAGATATTTCTTTGCGAACTTTGACAGTTTCGTGTGCTTGAAAATATCTGCTACCTTTCCCTTCCTTTGCCGTATAAAACTCCTGTCCCGGAAGCTGCTTGTAGTCGGCTTTGACATAGGTTTCGTCGTCCATTACCACGCAGTCAAACTTCGTCAGCATCGTCGTGTACAGCCTCCGGGATCGCGCTTTGGCCGTCGTATTTTGTTTATCATCGCGATTTGGAGTCACTACCTTCTTGTAAGGCGATAGTCCGGCTCGTTTTTTGGCTCGATGCACGGTTGTAGACGATACACCCAGCTTATTTGCGGCATCTCGGAGAGATAGGTTAGGGTTTCGCTTGAAACTACCGGCAACTCTCTTTGTGGTCTCAGTGGCTTCCGGTTTTCGATTTCCCCCCGATCCAGACTTCCTGGCTGTCGACAAACGTTCCTCAAACACTTTAATTACATTTGTAACGGTTGATTTGGCAACTTTTAGCGATCTTGCCAACTTTGCGTGCGAGTAGCTCGGATTTTCACGATGCGCGAGCAAAATTTTGATACTCTGCTCTTCTTGCTTGGACAGCATTTTGACAACTGACGAGTGAATTCCAAAATCAAAATAGGAGCAACATTCTACACACACACACCTTCAAAATGAGGGGTGTTCAGGTTTTTTAAATGCAAAATTGAAAGAAATACGTCAAGTTGATATTGACCAAATTTTGACCGTATCGCCCTTTATGTGAGTTTATTGCGGAAACACTCGCTCAATCTATGAAGGGTCATTTCTTTCAGAATTAGAACCAACCGTTTTAAATTTTCATATTGTTTCTAAAACAATAATTTAATAGATCTCATAAGTTTAAGCTTTCGCATGTGACAAAATTGCAAGGAATCGCCGGTTGTTTCGATTCCGCCAACAAAAGGACTGATGGTCGAATACGATCGATCGAGATGGTACAGTAGATGAACAGCAGCACTTCATTCTCCCACTTGGTGATAAGGATGACACTAGCTTGCTCTTCGCTGCTGCACAAACGACGGGATTAACACTGTTGCTAGTTTAAATGATATTCTTTCACAAGTTACTTTAAAATCGTGCACTTGATTTCCATCGAGCGGGAGATTGCCGTCGAAAAAATCTCCCACCTCACTGGCTCGCTCTTATCCATGTATCGTTTTAGGTAAAGTTATGGTACAAACTTAACTTAGAAGTTAATCGGCTTGCCGAAGCTGGCAGCCGTGTGGGCCTCTCGTAGCGCTTCTGCACAAGTTGGATGGGCATGGCAGACACGGGCAACATCCTCTGCAGACGCACCATACTCCATGGCGAGAACAGACTCATTGATCAACTCTCCAGCGACCTACAAAAAAAAAGACGGTTTAGAACACAGACTTCTCTCGATTGAGGAATGTTTCAATACTCACAGGTCCAATAATATGCACGCCGAGCACGCGATCAGTCTGCTTATCAGCCAACACTTTAACGAATCCATCGGTATCGTTGTTGGTCTTGGCGCGGGAGTTGGCCATGAAGGGGAATTTACCGACGTTGTAGGCGACTCCTTCATTCTTCAGTTCCTCTTCGTTCTTACCAACCCAGGCAACTTCCGGGTGAGTGTACACCACACTTGGAACGCAGTTATAATCGATATGGACATGTCCTCCCAGCATACCTTCCACGCAAACAATTCCCTCGTCTTCAGCCTTGTGTGCCAACATCGGACCATGGATGCAATCTCCGATAGCGTAGATGCTGGGCACAATAGTCTGAAAAACGCTGTTTACTGGGACACGACCTCGATCGTCCTTGACAATGCCAACATTCTCTAGGCCGAGACCTTCGGTGTATGGACGACGTCCAACGGAAACCAGCAGTACATCGAATTCCAGATCCTGCTTGCTACCATCCTTGACGTTCTCAACGCTTACGGTGACTCCGTTGCCAGTCTTGGAAGCAGTCAGAACCTTTGTTCCCAGTAGAAATTTGAAACCTTGCTTCACAAGTATCTTTTGGAAAGATTTGGAAACATCTTGATCGATACCGGCTCCACCGATAGAGGGCAAAAACTCGATAGCTGTAACTTCCGATCCCAAACGGCCCCAGACTGATCCCAGCTCCAAGCCGATAACACCAGCGCCAATAAGGCCCAATCTTTTGGGGACTTCCTTCAGCTTTAAAGCTCCTGTCGATGAAACAATCGTTTCCTCGTCGATTTCGATACCCGGGAACGGAGTAACCTCCGAACCGGTAGCGATCATGATGTTCTTCGCGTTGACCACCTCTTCGCTGCCGTCTTCCTTCTTGGCAACGACCGTGTTCGGTCCGGTGATGGTACCGAAGCCATTGATGTGGGTAATCTGGTTCTTCTTGAACAGCTGAGCGATGCCACCGGTCAGTGCTTTAACGGCTTTGTTCTTCTGGCCCATCAGGACGTCCAAATCCAAGCGAACGTTGTCGACCAGAATACCACGGGCGCTTAGATCGCCCGAGTGGGCCATGTGGTAGTAGTGCGAGTTGTTCAGCAGGGCCTTCGACGGGATGCAGCCAACGTTCAGGCAGGTACCGCCGAGGGTGTCGTTCTTCTCGATGCAGACGGTCTGTGGGTAGATGAGGAAACTTGTGAGAGGATTGTTCCGCAAAATAGTCAGTGATTATACAATGTCGGATGGTTGAACGTGTTGTCGATCCCTACCAAAGTTTGAACGTGTAATACCGCTGCTACATAATCTATATGAAAAAATGGGTAAACCTGTCTTCGTTGCAATGGGTTAATAAATAGATTTTTATTCGATTAAAATTTTGTAGAAATTCTTTTCAATAATTGAAGTCCATGTTGAGCAATTATAGAATTGAACTACAATAGAAATAAAATATTTTGGTAAAGTATTATCCCCTTAAATTCTTCTGCTGAACGTTCTACATTAGGACCATTTGTGTTCTTCTGTGTTCCGTTTTCGTTATGTATCGGATCAGTTCGTCTTCTTGAGGCTGTTGTGCCAATACTGTTGCGTATACTGATTCAATCATATTCAGCTGATGTAAATGAACGTGAACACTATTCGGGATTATATTTAGCAACATGTTCGATGCATGAAATGATTCCGGCAGCTTATGTTGTTAATAAAGGCTGGACTCGGAAAAAAATGAGACACACAACAATGATCACCAAAAATTCATTCTGAATCGGATGTCTAAAATTTGGAGGGATTAAATAACTATAAATTAGGTGTGTTTTGGCATAATTTATTTATTGAATTACCTCCCCCAAGCTGAATGCTCGTACATTTCTCTTAACACTGCTCATAAGATCTTGGGTGAGGCTTTGTCCATCGTCCTTACACAACTTTTCCCAGTATTTCTTCAAGGCTTCATCGGTTTTGAATGTTTTTCCGCTTTTCTTCAACTTCTTCTTCATTATCACCTAAAACTTTTCGATCGGACGAAGCTCTGATGTATTGAGCGGGTTCGGTTCCTTCGGGACCACATTAACGCCCTTCGCTTCGTGCCAATCCATTATAGGGTTGGCGTAATGGCACGAAGCGAGATCCGGCCAGAAAAGCGTGGGACCACGGTGAGAGCGAAGGAAGGGCAGTAAGCGATTCTGCAAGCATTCCTCTCGATAAATCTGCCCGTTTATGACGTTTATGCCCGTTTTGGACGTACCAAAAAAAAAAAAACCCGAGGCCGGGGATTTGTTTGGTGTCCGCCTTGATATATGTCTCGTTGCCATGACGAGACAGCCTGGCTTGACCAGCCACTCACGGTACAGCTTCCGCGCACGCAATTTGGCCACCGTGTTTTGCTTGTCAGTCCAGTTTGGCGCCTTCCTGACCTTAAAAACACGTAACCCAGCCCGCTTCATGGTCTGCTGGCCAGTTCAAAGAGGGTCATAGATAGCCAGAAAATAATTTGAATTGATTTCCAGCAATTATATTGCTGACAAACATAGTTGTATTTATAGTTCCTTCAGAATATTTTAACGACTATCTTTTGACGTCAAAGATGTATTATGCTCGAGCTAAATGATGCAACGCGACTAATCAAGAAAGCTTAGCATATCGTAAAGCATTGCCATAGGTCACCGGTTCGATCTCCGCTGGGAAGAATACTCAGCCAATAGAGTTTGGCAATCACACACATTCCTGTATATTCATTCCACGAGCTTTGGTATCGTTATTGTTGATTTTCTATTGAAATCTGATATTTATACCATTTTCAGAACATGGATCCGGAAATAAGGTTTTCCCAAAGACCAATGCAGTCCATCGGTCATATGAGACAATTTTGAATAAGTGGTTGAGGTCCTGAATCCAAGGCTGCTAAAATATTCCAAATCGGTTGGATATTTCCATAGTAATGATCATTTAAGTCATTGAGGGTTATTCCGAGAGTCGAAGTGACGTTTGTCACTTGGTGAAGTGAGAAGAGTCACCTGCAGTGACGTGACTCTCCATTTGATTAACCCAGAAGAGTCACGTCACTGCAGGTGACTCTTCTCACTTCACCAAGTGACAAATGTCACTTCGACTCTCGGAATAACCCTCATTGTTTTTTTGTGGCAAAACGGGGCCTTCTTCATTCGATGTTACATTACTGAATATTCGTATTCGGCATAGGTAGCTGATCCTTTGTATCACTTTAACAATATGCTCTTGAACTATCCATAGCCTGTCACATGGAAGATCAGCAGTATGATTATAGATCCCCAAACACTGGCACAATCATTCCTCGTACTTTTCGGGGCAATGGTCGGATCGGCTGTATTTGTATTTGTATTTGTCTTTGATTCATCGGTCTTTTTGGTCTACATGAAGTATTAAATCTAATAAAAGTCAATGTTAAAAACGGTTCAGCAAGCGGTGACGAAATCTTGAGGCGGACATGTTGATATCAAATTCGTCGGATTCTAGGTTAAACCGACGGATCATGGCGACAATGGAACTATTTGCAGCATGATTAGTTGCTTGTAATTCTTCGTGAAGCAACGCTCTCGGTCGAAGGGTTTGGGCAGGAGCATATCCTATATCCAGCCCTAGCAGGCGACAGCGATCGGTGTAATCAGGCAAGTTTAACGGGTTAGTCCATGGAAGGTGGCGCAAAGCATATATTACAAATCTGCGTTGGACAGCTTCAAATCGCGCACTCCATACAGCCTGGTAGGGGTTCCATACAGCAGATGCAAACTCAAGAATAGAGCATACCAGCGAGCAGTAAAGAGCTTCGAAACACAGCGGATCACGAAACTCATTGGAGATTTTGAACATGAACCCAAGCTGGCGATTGGCTTTATCAATGGTACCTGAGAAGTGGCGAGTAAAGGTTAGTTTTTGGTCCAATACAACTCCGAGGTCTTTAACATGATCAACCCGTTGAAGTGGAGATCCAGCAATACTATAATCAAACTGGATAGCATTATTCGTTCGACCAAAACTTATTACGCAACATTTTGAGATGCTCAGAACCATTATATTTCGCACGCACCAATTACTGAATATTTCAAGAAGTTTCTGTAGTTCATAGCAGTCTGCTAGGCTTCGAACAACTAGATACAATTTAAGGTCATCTGCAAACAACAACAGAAAACCTCCATTAAGCAATATGAGGGAAACATCGTTTATGAAAAGCGAGAACAGCAATGGTCCCAGCGTGCTTCATTGGGGAACTCCGGAATGATTTGAAAAATAGTCCGAAGAATTGTTTCCAATACTGACAGATACTTGATGTTACACAAGACAAGATCGAAGCCATGTGCAGCAGCAATGGAACAACCAACTTTCTCCAGTTTTGCAAGCAGTAAGTCATGGTTAACTTTATTGAAGGCAGATTTGAGATCGGTATAAACAGCATCGACTTGGAGTTTTTTACATACATTCTTCATGCAAAACGACTGTGGACTGACACACGAACAGCACGTGCCACTCCATCAACAGCCACTTCCACATCCGCTCAGTCGAAATTCTAGCTCTAGCAAAACCCGCAGTGGCCAACTGCGCAAAAATAGCAGTAGTGTCAGTATTCGGTACACTGACGTTACCCAACAGCAGCTGCAGGACGAGAGCATGATTCCGAACGAGGACGATACCTTCTTCATTCCAAAGAGCTCCTCCTGTCGCAATAACTTTGGTATCAGCAATCCTTTTTAACAATGTCTCCAGTCGATACTATCGCGATGGCGATTGTGATTCACGAGCTGAAGACGACGACGACAGCAGCCATCTGATTACTGGCTCCTCGCAGCAACTAGCCCTTTCGACGCCCCTGAAACGGCATCCCTCGGTTTCATCGACGAGTAACAGCATCGGCGGCGGCGGCGGCGGTGGAGGCAACAACAGTAGTAGCACAACGACGACACCAATGAACGAGAACAACGCGATAGCTTTTGAACGAAATTTCCCCCATGGGACACGACCTGATTTTAGTAGTGCTCACCAGCACAGGATAGGCACTAAGCCACAGCCACAGCAAGTACAACCGATACCACCACCAGTGCCACCTTTGCCGCAACAGTTACACTTTCATCACCAGCAGCACTTTGAGAGCGACAGCAGCGAAAACTATCGGATGCCATACCAGTACGTAACGCGTTCGCCGAACTTGAACCGAATTGCGAGGCGGAACAATGCGAACCTAATCAATAACAATAACAACAATAGTCCCCGCGTTATGAGTCCCAAGTACTGCGATCAAATTCGTGACTTTGCGGGGGGACCTCCCGGCTATCCGGGACACGAAAATAACAATTATCCTCCGCCTCCACCCTCAGTGTCGTCGGCCAGCAGCGGTGGTTTTCCGGTGATGCATCGGGCCCCACGTTGGGCGCCAGTGTTGCAGTTCCGGATAGCTGGTAGAGCGATCACTGCAGAGGAATCTCAAAGCAGACACTAAAATAATAACGCACCAACACAAATCTCTCATTTATCCAAATGTGGTTTTATTTGCTCCCACATCCCCTATAAACTTCCCACTTTCCTAACTCCTTTCCTTTCTTCACTCTCTCCCTCTATGGCCAGCTTCTTCTAAACTCTTTCCTCTACTCTACACTTCTTTCTTCTCTCTTCACATTCTTCTCTAACATCTTTCTTCTTTACCCTTCATCTTGTCCTTCTTCTCCGGCGGTGAAATTCCTCGCCTCATAACGTACTCACTCCGGTTTCTGTTAATTGCAGCACGCCGCCATCGTTGCCGTCGAGATGTTCGCCGGTGGTTCCCGTTGTCTCCGATCGATGTGGCTTCCACCGCTTCCGTCTCGCTGGCCGCGATCCCCGAACGAACAGATTCAATGCCGTCCGTCGTTCGTTCCTCGCCACGTGGAACCACTCAAAAAGAAAAATAGGAAAAAACGGCCCTGAAGGGCACCCACCGTCACCAATCGCGAAGCAAAGTGTGGTGAAATGATACTAACCCGTTTTGGGGTCGTTTGCTGCTCCTGGTGCTGGTGTTCCTTCTTGGTGCGGGTGGTTTTCTCGCTCCCCGAGATCGGTTTTCTTCCGTTGCTCCGGGAAGTTCGGAGTTTTCTGTCTCGGATGCCTGCCGAATTTCGGATTAGCGGCATGAGATACGACGTCTGACTGATGCTGCATATTTTCTTACCTTCTTTTCGTTAAATTCCGGATTCGGTTTTCCTAAGGCTCCTTACTAAAGGCGAACGGGCTTAAACTTCACTCGCGGAACTTTTATTGGCGGCTGTTGCCACAATGGCGGTTTTACGTGGAGTGAGTCTGCCTTTCGTCGCTTCCGAACCAGAGGTGATTGTATGCGTGCTTTCGATTTTCACGCGCTGCTGCGCAGCGATTTTGCTTCAACGCTTTTACATCGTCGCTTTCCGAGGCCTTTTTTTCGAGCAAGCATTCATTGTGCCGGTTGAAAGGAGGTGTTTTGAATCGCCCGTTGGCGACGTTGGGGATGTCGTACTTTTCTGCTTACGTGCTATAGTTGTACAAAATTTGGTACCACAAAGCTACAAACTATTCAAACAAACTATAACGTAACAACGACGTAAAGCTGACAAGATTTGTTTCAACAGAGCGGCCGGGATAAAAGCCGTGTTGATAGGGGCTGATGTAATTCTTGCAGGCAGCAAACAATTTGTCGCTGATCAGCGACTCAAATACTTTTGATTCCACACTAAGTGAAGTAATGCCACGGTAATTTCTTATATCACTTTTGTCTCCTTTCTTGAAAACTGGAAACATAGTAGAGCACTTCCACTGCATTGGAAATTTTGATTGCTGGAGTGATAAGTTGAAAAGCAGAGAAAGTGGAGTTGCTAAAATGTCGGAGCATTTTTTCAACACAGCAGAAGGAATCACGCTAGGTCCAGGATTAAAGGACGATTTGGTCTTGCGTATCGCCGAAAGAACCACCTGAACGTCGACAGCAAAGACATCCATGTTAATCACATCGCTGGGTACTTCCCGCACAGCACTTTCAATATCAGCTTCAGATGGTGAATCGCTTGAAAATACACTCGAAAAGTGTCTTGCAAAAAGGCTGCATTTCTCCTCGTTAGTCCGTGCAAGGTTGCTATCGAGAAACACACATGACGGCAGTTCAGTTTCCTTCCTCTTAGAGTTCACGAACGACCAAAATTTCTTCGGATAGCGTCGATGATTTTCTTGTGTGCGATGTATATAATATTTGTAGCGGAGTTTGTTGTAGCGCCGATATTCATTGCTGGCGCGATAAAAATCCAATTTGGTAGAGGCACATCGTCGAATGGCAAAAGCGCGAAGAGCCCTAGCGTGCACTCGTTTCATGTTGCGTAGAAGAGCATTAGTCCACGGGGGTTTTCTCGGAGTTTCGCATTTCGGTACAGCTGACAAAACACTCTCACGTAGCGAACAGTTGAAGCGGTCAACAGCTGATTCAATATCAAGGTTACTCAAAACATTCCAGTCGATACGGGATAAGCAGTGTCGAAGCAGTTGAAAATCAGTTTTGAGTCGATCGGTGCTTACAGGTTAATCAAAATGGAGATTAGGTTCGTATGCAATTGATATAGAGCAGGATGGTAGTTATCAAGTGGCACAATGGCATCCGGAGCTTCAACGACAGTACATTTGCGCAGTGAGTTCTTTCAGGTAAACACCAACTCGAGCAAGTTTGATTGGACGTTGGAAACTGAATTAATCTGGCTCAGTCCTAGAAAACCAGTTCCATCCATAAGTAGGCGACTAGCAGGAGTAGAGGTTGAAGCAACCGGATCAGGAAACGAATACCCGTATTTATAATGTATAGCTTTCGTTCTCCGTTTTCCTCCGGATCCTTTCAGCAATTTGAAAAATATTGGAAACGTTGCTGTCAAAATTCAAAACAAAAGAATCGGTATCTGAAACAAACATTATAAACATTTGTTCGGGTGAATTACAATTTACAATGCATTTTGGAAGATATCTAAAACATCAGCACGCGTGAGTCATAGGCCAATTCATTAATATGTCGACGAAAGTTGATGGATACAACGGAAAGGCAACTGGGGTTATATCTAGAGAATGTGTTGGTACCCGATTCGTTTTGAGTTTGTGAATGCAGTTGCAGCTCAATCGGGGTTGTTCGTGAAGAGCTGCGATGTTCAACTTCCAATTGCTCGTCCTCGTAGTATATGATGGAGGTGATGGAGTACGTGTATCCTTGGACAGTACATAGCTATCGAGTCGACTACTTTCTGGTATTACAATACATGAATCCTCTGATGCTGAAGTCTTCTACCACTAATAATTAACAAACAGTGATGGATCACTGGGAATGCCAATAATCGGCGAATCGACAAACTCTATGGATGCATCCTCCAAGTAGTCACCTGACATTCTGATAGAACAAAATATATATATATATGTTGATATAAATAGCTTTCAATACTTTTTGGTATAGTTTATGGTATGGTATAGTGATTGTACGAACATTCGAAAGGCATTGCCTTTGGAACTAACTTGCATGTGAATTTCAGATTCAATTAGATTTTAGACTAAGAGTTCCTTTTATGTTACGCTGTATTACCACTTTTCTTTCCGGGATAGTTCCTTGAAAGCATTGAGAGGAAAGTAAGCGAAACGAATACTTATGTTCTTGAATGTTTGTGGTCCTGCAGCAGCAAACATTTAGGCAGCCTCACAAGAGCAACATTTTCTACCCAGGCATGGCATCTGCGTTATAAAACATATTCTCATATGTATTCATAATTTCAAAGATGAAGAAAAATTCACATTTAATTATCAGCTGTGAACTGATAAAAGGAAATATTGTATCGTTACTGATAACTGCACCAATAAAATTCACAATGGCGACCCATTTTCCGATTCTATAAACTCTCATGAATATGGGCAGCCGGTATAAGAAGCAAGTGCAGAGAAAAACATGGAAAACTTTTGAGGTTATGTGCTAGGCTTTTGATTGATAAATATTGACATGACAGTTATCGCACAACTGCAGCGCCGCCTACCAGGAGCATAACAACATACATTTGAAATGTCGGTTTAAAGTTTTACACAAGTAGCAGACCGAAGATAAACGTCTGTTCTCTGTGACGATAGTGTGCGTGCTTGAAGACTTGAAGACACTTTGAAGACAAAATTTGAAAGAAAAAAAAAACATGGGGATTCTTCGGCAACAGACGCCTACTATTTTGGTTTTCTAGGACTGAAGTTTTCAACACCATCAGTTGTTCGAAATCTTTCTGCCAGCCGTCCTAAGTTGAAGCTAGCCACGATCAACTCCAACAAATGGGATCGGGAACACATCGTTGTTCTCTCCTGTTAAAGACCAGCAGTCGTTCTGGTGATGCGTTTTAGTTGGGTCTTCCAATTAAAGTGAAACTGGAGGGAGTCCTTTTTCGATATGATTTATAGGTTAGGTTAATTATCACTTCACGATTTATCCTAAGTCAATTGGGTGGTAGATGAAATTCTCGCGGATCAGTATTTTGTGAGTGATCGTAACACTGCTTCTTTAATCTTTCCGGAAGAAATTTCTGCCCGCAAGCTTTTATGGCCGAACTGATCACGTCGCGGCAAGAGGTTTCTAATGTCGCTGTCGAGGCGGAAACTCGGGGAGCTTTTCTCCTTGTCTTGACAGCCGCTTAATCCTTGTCAGGCCATCCGTGAAGTGCTTTTCTAACGAAGTTAAGGTTTGACTTGATGCACCTTGATGGACGAACTGGCGGCAGCATTGAGGTCGTCGAAAAACTCGAATTGCTTGCTTTTGCTGACGTTAACGGCCAGGGTGGGAAAGGCTTCCCAGTCGTCGCGGTCGTTGCGGTGTGATTACCCGATGTGATCATGATGGAATGATGATCACTGCCCATCGGGTCCTCACGCACCTCCCAGTAGAGATGCGTGAGAGACTCGACAAATCCAATGCAGTGATCGTGGCCTGTTGGACCAAGTGAGGGAACTGTCGTTCAGCAGTGCGAAGTTCGCCATCTCAGCAGATTCATAAACTTCGATTGCTCGCCTGTTTCCGCGCCGAAAACCCCACGAGTGGTGGAGTCTATTGATATCGCCCAGTAGGAGGAGGATAGGCCCTAGTGACTTCAGGGTGCAATTCTGATCATCTACGGGATCGTTTTAATTCATCAGCGGTTACGATGAATTGGCTATAAACATTGATTTTCATGCGTCGAGGTGTGAAAGTTTTCTAGCTGTTATAAGGAGTTTTTCAATCTTTCCAGTTATTAGAATGATTGATTCCCGTGGCATGAACGGCTATAGCTGATTCTATGGGTTTTTGGTTTCGGTTAAACTATTCCGTGAACTCCTTTTCATATTCATTTACTTTCACTGTCTTGGTCCTCTGCAAACCCTTTTATTTTCTGCATAGGCATATCACAGAGGCGGTGTGTCACAAAAGGGAAGGTGGATTACTTTTGCCCGCCTAAATGAATGGAGTCAGAAGTAGTGTACCAATGTAGATTTCGATTTGCGGCAAGTACCAAATTTCAATACTTCGTCCTGCTTCAGGTTCTGGTAATCATCAGATCCAGGAAGGAAAATCCACATTGAGTTTTCTTTTCTACCACGAATTTGATTGATCTGTGTTGGTAGTGAGGCATATTTTCTGAGTATTTTTTCAAACAGGCGTATCTGATTTTGTAAAAAATAAGGGAAGTAAGATTCAAACATGAAATTTATGAAATCCGAGTTTTACGAAAATTTTGTCGGCATTTTTGAAAATCTCAGATTCCCTCTCGCTCCTCCCTCGTAAACTTTTCACCATACATTTTTTTTGAAGTTTTGTATGGAGCGTAGACTTTGGACAGACTCCGCCCCTTCCCCCCATAAAAGGCTATGTGGGTTTATGAACAGCCCTTTATAAAGAGAATCATGATAAGGAGCGATAGTTTGCATCCAGTTAAGTTACACAGAGCATGTATGTTTAGTTTTGCCTTAGACCTGGATGAGACCCTACAATCCTTGTGACTACCCCGCGACACTATTGAACTCTAAGGAGCTGGACGCATTGTTCTATGACATTCTATTTTCTGCTTTTTAGGGTTTCCTACGAATTAACTAACCATCATCGCAAACATCAAACAGTTTTTCGTTCAAAGTCGAAGCTATGATCATGAAAATGTATGATTGTCTTCAAGGCGACCTGTTCGAAGTTTGACGGCGCTTCGTCAATCAAGTAAGCCATCTAACAAACGATTATTTTTTCACAACAAATAGTAATTGTAGCGATTTCACTACGAGATTTATACGATACTGAACCTAAGCTACTGTTGAGCTACTGTTACGGAAGAAGCCTTTGTTTACGTTTGTCAGTTAGGCCCAAATGAAAAATCTTTGTCGAATTTAATCACAGCTTAAACTGTTAATCAAATCACGACAACATACTAAATATTCACAAACCACAAATTACTTAACCTTGACCTGATTTGGTAAACAGCCATCGAATCGGTATCGAAAGCAGATGCTTCATTTTTGTTAATCTGCCCCGTAAATATTGGTCGAAAGCTAAGTCAATGCAAGCTTATCGACTACTCACTGCTGCACTGATAACACACATAACAACATCTACTGACTGCTCACGAGAGCCAAGTGGAAAGCGAAATCCCATATCTGTCGATCTTCGTTCGTTTGATGAATGACGTAAACAAGAGCAATACTATTATGTATAGGTAGTTCACCCTTCTCTGGAACATACGATCCCTGCAATAACCTTCTTCTCATTTCAACCGCACTCACCTTCATACCCAGCTGGGCAGCTTTGATGGAGGCGACGTATCCACCGGGACCGGAACCGATCACCACCAGATCGGCATCGTGTGTCGTCGAGTAGAACCGACCGTACAGCGCTCCCAGAATGGCTCCATGATTGCGCAGGCCAATGGTGGCATTGCCCTAAAGAACGTAAGAGATAAACATTGTTAACACCTCAAGACTATCCGACGAGTTCTTAATTTGTAGCACAATTCAATACAGTATTCGAAGACCGCACTATTTCACAGTTGCTTTCGACTAGTAAAGCTTTTTTGCCTACATTTTTCCTATCTTGTCTTGTTGCATAATCGATTTTGTTCCCACATCCGATGGTAATGGGGATCAAAGCGAAGTGACACTAACCTTGGCAGCCAGATTCACCAATTGCCGAATGTTGGACTGCATTTTGATCTTTTGAGAGCAGCGGGCAGCAACAGCTAATCCGGTTGATTACAACAAATGTCGAAGAAACCGGAAGAAACGGGCAGCAATCGTGGGAGAGAAGGAATGATTTCTTCTTAAAGGCTTAGCACTACCAGCACTTCCAGAAACACACACACCGCGCCTGTCGTCTGTAATCGCAGATTTTCGGGTCGAGACTCGACTTTTTACTTTTTGCACACACGTTTGACGTTTGAACTGCTGCGGTGTTTCGTCATGCCAGAGAATGACAGGAGGTGCGATGAGAAGGAAGGAAAAACACCACGCCGATGACGTTTATGGTTGGGGATAGGACGGAGCATTGATGTCGAAGATGGGAATTGGTGCAATACACCATCTGCAATTTACACAAAACTACTCGGTCAATTTCAACGGAAAATTGATTCAAATAGACGAATCCAATTTGAAAAAAGAAGAAGACACCGAGTCGTTAGAAATCTGACGGCTCCCATGTTCAGGTATAAGACGAAAATTTTAAAATGGTTTTAAATAATTAAAAAGAAATTTTAATTAAGAGCGGTTTGTTGTATGATGGAAGAAAAGTCCAAAACTATTCAATGAAGGCATAAAATTTCAGCGAAATAAAATTAAAAAAAAAATAATGCCCCTATTGTGAAGTTTTGAATTTTTCTTCCATCATTCAACAAACCGTTTTTGGTGTCTTCTTTTTTTTCAAGTTAGATTCGTCTATACACACTTAGAAAATAACACATCTGTTCGGTAGCATTTGAGTAAACAGATGTTCGGTTATTGCTGATTGGATTTATTTTTGTCAACCGAGTTTTTCGGTAAATTTGACAGTTTGCTAGAAAATAAAAATTTAACGAGAACTCGGTTGCTCCAATTTGAACCGAACAGACAACCGAGCGTTCAGCAGATGAAAACTCGGTTGAAATTCAACCGAGTTCGGTTTTATTTTCTAAGTGTGTAGTAACCCAAACTGGTATCGGTGGAGATAATATTGGAACAATAATAGAGGTGGGATTATATCAAGAACGCAACCATCTTATTCATATGGTACAGTGGTAAGTATTCGGGTTTCAAAATGGAGGACTCGAGATTGAGACTAGGCAGTAAGTGTTTATGAAACATAAATTCACTTAAGTAAAAATCATCAGGTTGAACTCAATCATCATTTCACAATACAACGCTATAAAAATAAATTTGCCTCAGGATAACAGAAGAACAAAAATGTCGAATATAAATGTCTTTCGTATTTTTTTTTTGGTTTATTTGCGTTCGTCTGAGTTACTTTTTGTGCTGAGAAATATTCTATACAGCCTCTTGACGGAACTTTTTATGAACTTTAAAGTTTTCTTAAGAAGTCGATAAGACTGCTGCTAGAAGCTTAAACATTGGATGCGAATTAAAAATTTCGATTAATTATTTAAAAAGTAAGCTGAACAGAATTCTCATCATAATCCTTCGAATTACTGGCTCATTACTGGTTTATAACTTTTGCTATGAGAACTCCCTCTGCTTCATTCACATCAGTTCTTCACAACGATCGAGTTAATTGTTTGGGTGATGGTAGAAAAACTTGTGTCCTCGTCTAGTAACACTTCAACAAAGTTTTTCAAAAACCTCGAAAAACATCAGCAATAAGTACACGTCAGAAAATGTTGAACGTCTGAAAGCTAGCTCAAACTCAGTTTGATTCAAAATGAATGAAATCGGTCTTTTAACATGAAAAGAAAAAAATATGCTAAAATTTCTTAACCTCCCTCTAAAAATCTACTCCCTATGCTGTTCTGTCGAAAATTCATTAGGAAATTGCGGCAAGCATTTATTGATAGCTTCCCAGTTCCATAAAAAAAAAACGATAGCTTCTATAGCCATAGCGCCTGATTGACTGCAAATATCTTAAGCGTTCTTCGCAAGTATCGTTCGCACTTTAACAGGCACGTAAAATTTCCTCTCGTTTAATTCCAAGCCAAAGAAAGCGTAAACAACGGAATTGTTTGCAATCTTTCATGCGCCATACAACAATGTGTACAATCTTTAAAACAATAGGCTACATTCAGGCGTTGTCTGGCTTAAATTAACAAGTTATATATCAGTAAACTGGTCAGTAAACTTGAATTATGCCGAGATTTCATTAAAAAATCGTAAACCACTTAAGGATGGAGATTCAAATAAATTATTTACCAAGATTCGTCAAAAATAATCACTGATCTAGTTGGAAAAGTACAGGACTACCGATGTCTGAAAAAAAATTGACGAACTCTACGGCATTTTTTCATTCCTTTTTGGGCAAACTCAGGACCAAAACCAGCATAATTTGCTTCTTTTGCTAGCAGCCCGTACCAGGTTATGTTGACGGATTACAACGCCATTTGAACTATCATTCAAAACTAAATCCTTTTGAATGTGTAGGATTGATCGCAATTTATGAATCCAATATGTAAAGTAAAAGTCAGTCGTGTTTGTCATTTTGAATTTGAAAGAGGGAAATTGAAATATAGAAATTTAAACAAATGTTTGTTATAATTTTTTGCTACAACAATTGCAAACATGATAATGGGATGTATAGAGATAAAAAAATTGTGAATAAAAAAAAAAGGTAGACTTTTATACTATTTCATTTTATTGCTCAAAATTTCAAAAACAAAAAACAAAAACGACCGAATTGCAGTAAATAGTTTTGCCGAAATACAGTAAACGGTTCTTCCGGAGAACTTTGTAAATTTTGACAGTTGAGGCAAATTTTGTTTTGCGGCTCTCGCGGCTTCAAATAATTCACCGAGATGTGTGACGGGAGGTTGGCTATTGAATTCTCGGCACTCATGCCGGGCTCGGCGAAAAATCTAATTGTGTACACGTCAAACTCTAGTGCCCGTAGTTTTGTTTTGACAGCTGATTGTTGTTGACGTGTTTGGCATCATGTTGAATATGGATGAAAACGATTTTCTTTCTCTCATAAAACATTATTTTTTGAGAGGCAAAACGGTGAAGGAAACAAAGGATAAGTTAGATAGGAATTATGCGGCATATGCTCCGTCAGATTACACTGTAAAATATTGGTTTCGAGAGTTTTGTGGTGCTGGAACTCCTCTACCGAACGAGTTCACAGTGGTAGCATGGACTAACTCTAAGACCAGTAGGTCCCGAACAAATACGATATTTTTCTTGGCTCAGTCAGTACTACCACATCGGTCCCAAGCTCGGTCCCAAACTTAATGATTCGCCCCTAATAATGAACTCACACGAACACACTCTCAATTATTCTGTCAAAATAACACAGCAAATCAAAACAAAGGCGCAAATATGTATAACAAGGTGCTGGCTTCAAGGTGTACTTCGGACCAAGGGGTTCAACAACAGCGAACCAATTGCAAATCGCTAGTTGCATATTGATTGTTGGTGGTAGGCCCTCCGATGTGCTTACAGAGGACAATAGGCCAGTATCGACATAAAAAGTTAAGAGGTTACGGAATTTTGTTCAATATTACCAATCGGAATTTTGACAATTAATCTGCATGAAACGAAATGTCACTTTCACTTACGGAATAATCGAGTGGAACCTTTTTTCGTAAGTAAAAGTGACAGCTCCCATTAGTTTGCATGGAAACCTTACAAATTCCAATTTTATTTTTCGTTCTTTTCAGGTGGATACTGGCTGCAGAAATTTCTTTTCGATTGTTTACTTTCAGTAAACGGAATTTAACATGGGTTTGGGATACAAAAAGAAATTTCTTTCAAACATGATACCGACCTATGTAATTTCAAAAAGTTCATGAAATGGTGTTGGCTGAGCGGAAAGTGAAGGTGCGTGAGCTAGCAGATGGTACAAAGATTAGTGCGCCATATTTTGGGTGAGGTTCTGCATATGAAAAAGTTATCCTGCCGCTGGGTGCCTTGCATGCTCACTCTTGATCAAAACCACGAACGCGAGAGCACTTCGAAACAGTGTTTAAACTTGCTAATGCAGAATCTGAAGAATTTTTGGCGTCCATTGGTAACTCTGATAACCAGCGGACAGAATGAGTGCCCGGCAATGGACTACAGCCGGCGTGAGTGCTACGAAGCGGCCTACGGATGTTCAATGGATCGGAATGATTTTGGCGTCGGTTTTCTGGGATTGTCATGACATACTCTCAGTGGACCACCTCGAATAAAATTATCAACAGCGAGTGTTACTGTGTATTATTGGAGCGATTGAAGGCCGTAATCGCTGCGAAACGGCCTCATAAAGACTGGACTCGGAAAAAATGAGACACACAAAAATGATCACCAAAAATTCATTTTTAATCGGATACTTCTCAAATTTTCAGAGATTAAATAACTATATATTAGCTATGTTTTGGCATAATTTATTTATTGCATTTCCTCCCCCAAGCTGAATGCTCGTACATTTCTCTTAACACTGCCTATGAGATCTTGGGCGAGGCTTTGTCCATCTTCTATACCTAATTTCTCCCAGGTTTTCTTCAAAACTTCATCGGTTTTGAATGTTTTTCAGCTTTTCTTCAACTTCTTCTTCATTATCGCCCAAAAATTTTCGATCGGACGAAGTTCTGGTTTATTTGGCGGGTTCGCCTACTTCGGGACCACATTAACGCCCTTCGCTTCGTACCAATCCATTACAGGCTTGGCGTAGTGGCAAGAATCGAGATCCGGCCAGAATAGCGTGGGCCCACGGAGAGCGTGAAAGCGGAGGAAGGGCAGCAAGCGCTTCTGCAAGCATTTCTCTCGATAAATCTGCCTTTTTATGGTGTCGGTTGTAAAGAACGGTTTGCTTTACCGTCCGCACTCGCAGATCGCCTGCCACAACAGGTATTTCTTCGCGAATTTGTCCATCTTTCTCTTCCGGAACTTTTCCGGAACCTCCATGCGGGACGTACCGACAAAAAACTCGAGGCCGGGGATTTGTTTGGTGTCCGCCTTGATATATGTCTCGTCCTTCATGACAGCTTCCGCGCACGCAATTTGGCCACCGTGTTTTGCTTGTCAATCCAGTTTGGCACCTTGCTGACCTTAAATACACGAAACCCAGCCCGCTTCATGGTCTTCTGGACGAACCACTTCGACGAATTGACCTTTTTGGCCACGTCTCGGGTTATTCTTAAAGTACTGCGTTATCTTCCGCGCTTCTCTGGGTATTCTGTTTTTGGTTTTCGGCCACTTCCAGCGCGCCGCTCGATGGTATTCGTCTCCTGGAACATCTTCACAACGCGGGACACGGTGGAATGGTGAATTCCATGCCTTTTGCCGATCCATCTGTGCGACTGACCAGGATTATCGATCACCGCGCCCAAGATTTGCTGGCGTAGCTCTTCTTGTTTCGAATGCATCTTGAAAACTACTCGACAGATTGCAATAAAATTTGCATACATAGACATAACACTTTTTCTTTTCTTTATTATAGTGCCTTTCAGCCTTTGGCAGGTTTGGCTCTTAGAACACTCTAAACAAGTATTACCCAAAATTTCATTAATTTTTACCCACGCGATAAAAAGTTACACCCAAAACAAAGTGTCGCATTTTTTCCGAGTCCAATCTTTATGATGAGAAAACCAATTTTGTTTTTGCAAAACAATGCGCCGGCGCACAAGAGCATCACAAAAACGGCTAAAATCAAGAACTTACGGCCAATTTGGCTCTCTGGGACTATTATCCGTGTGTTGTGAACCTCAAAAGATGGCTCATCAATAAAAAATTCAATCACGCTGCGGAGAAGTATTTGTCAGACCTTCCGGAAAATTACTTTTCGGACGGGATAATAAAAGCACAGAGAATAGACGTTCATCTTCGGTCTGCTACTTGTGTAAAACTTTAAACCGACATTTCAAATGTATGTCGTTATGCTCCTGGTAGGCGGCGCTGTAGTTGTGCGATAAGTGTCGTTTCAATGTTTAAGAATAAAAAGCCTAGCACATAACCTGAAAAATTTTGTTTGTTTTTCTCTGCACTTGCTTTTTATACCGGCTGCTCATATTTACTTTTACACACCTTTTTCAAGAAAAGGTATATGGACATCAATGTCTGTTCTCTGTGATAAAAGGGGACTACATTGAATAAAAAAAAAAACAATCATTTTTTTTTTCATTCTTAAGGAGGTTACTTTTTACCCCACCTAGTGAGTAGCTGAACTTGATTTGCGCCTAAATATATTTGGGTTTGAAAAATATTCAATATTTTTGAAACATTCACACTAGTTCAAAGCTCTTTACACAGAGGAGTGCGACTTTATCTGAGATGCAGGTAAATGTTTAATCCTCTGTACAGGGATACGCACACGTTTTGTAGATAGAAAGAGGATTGCTGATGATTTTCAGAAATTTTTTCACAACGATGGAAGGCGACGCTAGAGATGGATTAAGATTTCTTCAAAGATCGATAAGATAAAATGACATTTTTACCCATTTAAGATTCCGATTTAGATGTGTCGCACCCCTCGGACACGCACCTTGGTTGTCGGACACATGGAAACACCGCCCAGTTGAGTTTTAAAATATATATATTTTCATTAATTTGAATTTATAATACTTCTGAAATTTGCTCTTATACCACTTTCTGTTCATTTACAACGTTTTGTAATTGTATGTTGAGTTCTTAATTTGTCTATGCATGCGATTCCAGTACAGAATGTGTGTTTGTGTGTGTGGGTCGATAGTAGTTTGCATGTCTGCGTAGCTGGATCCTTTCGTGCGTGGCTTTTCAATGATACTATTTTTCCAAACGGCCTTGGCCACTGTCGGGCTTTGCTCTGTTCTACGTGTCCGTGTTTGGTTGTAGACTTGGTTTCCTTTCTCAAAACTGGCTTAAATTTACGACGAATGTTGGGAAATGCGTATCGTATTGTTTGACGATTACAAATGACAAAGTGTTTGTTATCTTTGTGAGAATAGAATCGGAGAGTACGATTTGTGATGGGATGTCGCGTGTGTTTGTTTTCAAAATTGGGGGCAATTTTTCCGATGATAAATTTTACACATTTGCTTGGCTTATGCTTAGTTGTAATTGTGTGTGGGTGTGTATTTTTTTTCTCTTTTTTGAAAAATGTGTAATAATATTCTCCTTTTGCTAATCGATTCATTTTGTACACATACGCGTAAAACTTCAACGGGTAAAAGTTTCACTTGTTTAGTTACATTATTTTACGAAAATTTTAATACAATTTACTCTTTGACGACAACTGGAAGAGTGGAAAAAATTTGAAACATTCTGTTGGCTATAAATGTTTGTTTGTCACGTTTGCTATAATTACTTTATGGCAAGGATGACGTTTCGTCTCGATTATGTGTGTTTTACGATATAGGAATGATATGGTTTGCCTCTTTTGTTCAGCAGGGATGGAACGGGATGAAGGATTGCGAATATGGCTGACGCGTTGTTTGTTGAAGATGTTAAAATGTCAATCATGGAATCATGGCACTAGCGGGAAAGGGTGCGGAAGGAGGTGGAAGATCGTGGAAGGTGTGTGTTCTTGAGCAGGGATTGTTGCGGATTGGCACATGGAGATTATGGCGCAGGGATGGTTTTTTTTACAGTGTAGAATTTGTAGTTTTTGTTTTTTTTTTCGTTTTGGCACATGACTTCACAAGTACATTATAAGCCTCATCGGCTCCTTTGTCGAAGATGGTTCCTTTGTTTGCTTTAACCTTAATAGTAAACAATAAATAAAATTCTTTTAGTAGGTGCTCTTGTCAGTCATCTTTGCTGCACTTTCAGTTGAATGGGTATTCAACTTGTTGTTATTATTATTTTTTCGCTAAAAATGGAATTGCAGATGAAACAAGTATCAATGGCCATTGATTTATCAAATAAAAATGGGAATGTACATGTTCCTAGTTCCTATACATATTGTAATTATTAAACAATAGTCTATCACAAAACGGATTATAAAATACTAAACAATACTTTTTACGATTATGCGCCTTCAATTGATTACAGTTAAATATATTGAGAACACCGAGAGATAAAACGTGCAGACTTCAGAATGTTCACTTTGTTTGCATTGTGTGGGTGACCAATAGTAATTAATTATAATCAATCTAGTTTGAAATCTCATAGTGTAACCTTTTCAGCATATTTTTCATACTCGTACGCTAATTGCGTTGTTTTCTCTTTATACATCACATTGTTTTTCTTTAACTTCTGTTTGCGTTTACTATGATACAGGTTCTGACATCCATTGAGTTCGGTTCCGGTAGTTCTTCTTCTTCCGAACCGTTCGGATCAAGCCCGGCTAGAAGCGTTCAATTTTGGTGAACAGATAATTTTATAACTGTCATTTCTTATCGCTATCCATTTTGCTTTTGTCGAGCGAGGACGTCACCATGCTGCCACCGTTGCCCGGGTACATCTTGTCCATGTGCTTGATGGACTCGTTCAGGAAGTTCTATTGAGAGGAAAACGGGTGCGATTAGTTTTGTGTGTAGTCGTTTTTGATGGGTGATATGGGCTTACTTGGATGGCTGTCAGCGCTGCCACAATGGCGGGTGATCCGAACCCATGGGAGATGAGCGAGAAATGCGTTAGATGTCGCTGAATCGATGGATCCAGAATATGCTGTGGCCGGGTGTTGCACAGAGGAGAACGATCCTGATTGAGCAGGTCCATGAGTTCTTTTGTAATCTAGAGAAGATGGAATCAGAATATCAGAAACGACAGTTCTGGAATGTGTTGTGAAGAATGCCGTACCTGTTTCGTATTGAGCAGCAGTTCTTTCCGTCTGTAGGATTCCTGTGGTTCTGAGTACTGTCGAGAAAGATATTCGGCCACTTGCCGCGCAGGAAATTCCGTCTCACAGACGTAGCCAAAGTCACGTGCCAAATGGATGGCCTCGCCTTCCACCAGCGATGTGAGCAGCGTGACATTTGCCGCCTTGCGTCGTCCCGCCGGCAAATTCAAACCGATTTTCTCCAACTTTTCCCTTAGCAACCGGCCGCCGTTTTTACTCTTTGCCCTGTGAGGAGAGAAAAGCGAAGGATAATTATCGTGCTTTCGCTCCAGTTGATCTAATTTAGCATTGGCGCGCATGGCAACAGAATTCTGATAATAATTAGTGAAACGTTAATGAGCGAGTGGAAAATGCAAAAAAAGCTCACCGTCTGAGAACTCCGCCGAGTAGCGACGCGTTGAGACATTCGGGAGGCGCCAGACGGCGCTGCACTTCTGCCACCGTAACTTTGTATTTCGAGGTGCTGGAGAGAAGACTGAGCCGGCCGGGCACGGAGCAGAACACGTCCGACGGCGAACCGAGGTTCATTTGGCTGCTGTCTTTCTTGATGTCGGTGATGGGGAAATCTGAAAAAAAAACAAATGTTTACAAAAACTTTAGTTATGGCGAAGTTCAGTTTCTACCGGAAGAATTTTCTCGAAATGATTATCATCATAGATTCCGACACAAATCAGCATCGCTTTTCGAAGGTGTAAACTAACGAAAGAAAAAAATCACAAACAACTTCAGAATATGACACCTCATCGAATGCGACTTCCTCCGTATGGACATATCTTGTTTTTTTTTCTACTCCCAAAATAAAATTCCGATTCGCAACAATGCTTATTATTTATGTACCGCCTTTGCTTAAAAATAACACAAAAACAAGAAAACTTCACAGGAGGAGGAAAAGCATCAATGCTCGGCCTGCTGCTGTGTCGAGAACGGGGGAGCTTCGGATTACAATACTCCTTTGTGTGAACGCGCTCTTTAACAACTTTTTGCTCGCACTCTCGCTCTCTCTCTCCCCTTCATGTCTCGCCTTCCTCATCTGGCTAATAATCGGATCTCCCTCTGTGATTTACCCTCATCCGTCCGTCAACGTGTAACAAACGAAACTCCACGAGACGGTGAGATGTCTCTATATAGGTAATGCTGAATGGAAGCTGGACCGACATTGATGAAAAGTTCCACCATTAATTAGCACCTCTTTTTTTTCTTATAGTTATCCGAGCTGCATCGACGACACTGACGGTTGATCGTCACCATCATCGCCGATCTTTTATCGCAATCGCATGCACTGCAACTCTCTGTGTATGCAGACGGATGAAGATTAACATGTCCAATTCGAGTCCGGAGTCGGTGCAGCGATCTTATCGCTTGCTGCGATCAAGTTTCAGTTGCTCCTCTTCTCATAGGAAGTTAGTGATGATCGCTTCCACAGCTAGTTGACAATCGTTTATCGGTATGCTAATGAGATCTCTTCTTCTATCTTCTTCTGTTTTGGGTCGTGAGTTGCGTGCTCCGGCTAGCCGAATGCAAAGACGGTGGGATCCATCGTTTATAATCCCATTATAACGATAACTTCCTCACTTATGGCGCGGGGGGCGGTCGAGTGCTATGAGATGATGCCTCTCCCCATTTGCCTTATCGAGGAGGAGAGCAAATAGAAGAACTTCATGGGGGGAAGGAAAAAGTGGTTGTTACCTTTTTCGAGGCACGGATTCATTCATGGATTGGTCGGATTAGCAGCCGTATGCACCACCAACCGGGTAAAATGTCAACCGAGCGTGCCTAAATAAGTTGCAAATGGGTCTGCTTGTCACCTTGGAGTATGTGAAACAGTAGCAGAAATTGGCTGGTGGGGATTGTCCTGTTTGTTTGTTTTTGTTTCACGGAGGAATGTGCGATTATTGAAACGGTTTCGAAATCTACTTATGAAACTGAAATGCGGGTTCGACGGTTCTAGTGTTAACTTACACTAGAAAAAAATCTTATAGTTAAAAACTACCATTTTACCATGAAATTTCAGTCAAATTAACTATGTTTATGGTAAAACCTTCAACGTTTGTGGTATATTTGACAGACCTCATATTGATATCACCTGCACCATAGTCAGGTGAAAATTGTTGGTGATTGCGCTCAATTTAACCCTCGAAATGGTAGTTTCTACTGCGGTTTTTTTTGCGTGTCGAGTTTACTTACTAAGGGCATCTTCAACGGTGGTCCACATCGTGGATGTGATTTATTTTTTTAGACCAAACGCAAAAACATCGCTACACCGGATCTATTTGGCATCATTTTAAGTCTGGTATATGTTTTGATCTATTCTTGGAGAAATTGGGAACAAGAAAAATACCGTTTCAAAACACTACACGCTGTTTGATAATATCAATGAATGAGTAAAATTTCAGCTTTTGAGCCGAAAGGTGGCCGTGTTTGGTGCGGGTGATGCTGGTGCCGGATAGAAAGTGGTGTTACTCGCCTCGGATGTTGATAATTGCTAGCGCATTGCTTTTCGTTTCATTCCTGAATAACTCTTAGTTTTTTACAGTCAATGCATTTTCCGGAAAACGCTGACTAGTTCCAAATGAGGAACCTCCCGGAATTGTGGCTGTAGTGGATTTGAGTGGCAGATTTGGTGGCGGATTTCGATTGCTCGGAAATGAAAACTAATGAAGTCTTCAAAGTGAACAAATGGTTTATTGATGGATTGGTCATGATTAGCACACGAAAATAGCTCAAACAGATAAATTTTAAAGAAACCTCTTGTATAGAAATTTTCGGCAGGTTTACTAGGGATCGGGATATCGGGCTAATCTTCTGGAGGAAAGGATACAGTTTACTATGGCAGCTTTGATCGAGGGAAACCAATGATACCTTGATTAAAAAATCTTTGATTTGTTTTCCAGAAATTGTTTTTAAATATTTTATTTTTTAATTGCATGTTCTACAGCTTTTAGACAACACTTCTCGGCAGCTACGTGAATTGACCAGATCTTTTAAAGCTTCTAGAAACTGAATGAACTTGTTAAAAATCATTTTCTGAATTCTATGATCGTAGGAACTGAATTACAACGAACTTGACAGAAGTTCATTAAGCTTTAGCTTTAGCTTGTTAAGCTTCTCGGAGGTTTAATAAACTTGTTGGAAGTTCAATTTTTTTTTTAAATTTCAAGATAATCATGAAGTTTGCTCGTTCGCCTTTTAGAAGAGAAGTGGCGAAACTGGAGAGAAGTCCATTGAATTACTGAACAATTCTCAACGTTTCTGGAAACTTCCTGAATTTCCAAAAAGTTTGCTTATCACCCATGGAGTACTATAGAAACAAATTTCTGGAAATACCCGGAACTTTGAGAAACAGATTTAGCATCCCAGAAGTCATTTGAACTTCTATCTGGTACGTCTTTCATGATAAATATTGGAAAGTTTCTCAAGCCTCTGGGAAGATCCCTGAATTTCTAGAAAGCTTTCTTAACTTATGGAAAAATCCCTGGAATGTTTTAAAGAATGCTCTAAAAATTGGGGGTGCATTTCGAATTTTGATGCGCCATTGCTACTTCCAGATGACGTTTAAACAGCTGAAAATTACTGTGTATCATTGCTTACATTCAATATATAAGAGCATCTCCAAAGGTGGTCCAAATCTTGGTTTGGATTAATTTTTTTAGACCAAACGCAGAAGCATCGCTGCACGTTGCTGTTGTTAATTTCGTTTTATACCGGATCTATGTTGCACCATTTTGAATCTGGTATATATTTAGATCTAATCTTGTAGCAATTTGAAAAAAATACCGTTCCAAAACAAAACAATTTCAACGTTATTGAGTATTTTCAATCTTCCGTGTTATTTACTAACGCAAACCCACGTGCACACCAACAAAACTTTGAGTTCAGACCGATGGACCGAATGTCTGTTATTTTACAATTGTTGCAGAGATGCCACCAGTGTTTTTCGTTCCATAGCTGTGTTTTGGGCAGGTAATGATGATGCCAGAAAGAAATTATGTTGCACGCCCCGGATGTTCCGCTTATTACTCAAGTTGCTTCCGATCCTGGAGTTTGCATCCTGAATTCTGAACCGGCGGTAGCGAATTGCCTTTTCGTTTCATTTCTGAATAATGAATTGTTCTCTTAGTTTTTAACAGCCACTGAATTGTGAATGTTGTGGATTTTACGAGTAATTTACATGCAAATTCCGATTTCAAATATTCTTTGGGTGGATCGGAAATAAAAAGTAATGCAGTTTGAAGACTGAACAATCCGTTTATTGATGGATTGGTCATGCTTAGCACTCGCAAATACTCAATACAGATACATTTTACTTATGCTGGTGTTAAAATCAATACCGATAAATCGTGAAAATATGCCCATATTTTGAAGTACATAGTTAGTATTTCCCTGGGTGATTGCCAATTTATCTGAGAACCAATACGTTGTTCTACAAAGGATTGATCCCCAAGTCACCCCGCGATGGAAAACATTTAATTTTGTCCGGAACATTTTTTGGCCTCCTAGCAGTCCGGACCTTAGCCCGTTGGATAATTCGATTTGGTCGTATGTTGAAACACAAGCTTGCAAAACATTTTGTCCTGGTGTGAAGACCCTGAAATCTGTCATGTCACGTACATGGCAGTCGATGTCAAGGACACATCGAGTAAATTTGTTTGAAAGGACCTAATAACTGAACTCAAAAATGTTGATATTTGCCATATTTTTTTTGCATTTTTGCCTGCCGCACCCTGTAGTAGAGCAATCAGACACTGCTTTTAATTCGAAAGTGTTTTGAAGTTTGAATGAAATCGAATAAGAAGCATCGTTTCCAATTGGCTCATTTTAAAATGCTGCCATTTGCGTTTATGCATTATGCAATTTGTGTTCATGCACTACCGTAAATTTTACAGGAGAGCGGGGCATAATTCAATATATGCGAACATCTAGTGCTCATTTATATTAAAAACTGTCCCGCAAATTTTTGTACGTACATGAATTAAAATTCATCCATACAATTGTCGATTGTGCTACTCATCAAGCCGGCTATGATTGCTTATACGCAGTGACAGCAAGAATTAGATTATAAATGTCAATTAAGGATAAACATAACGATAACCAAACAAAACAAAAGATTCTTGTACCAAATAATGCAGTGTACGAAATAATGCAGTGCTTTATGGTGTTCTTGGGACCAATGAGGTTCTAAAGTAGTGAGCCAATTTTAAATCGCAGATTGTTGATAGTTGCGGTACAGATTGTTGATATTCTGCGGTACAGAAAGACATATCAAGGGATGATTCGAGAGAAGTACTGAAAAACTTCCGAATAGGTTGGATGCGTTTAGAGTAAGTTTGGGATGCTTTTTGAGTAGTTCTGGGTTACTTCCAAAGCTTTGGGTGATGAGGGGGGGTTTGGCATGCTCCGAAGAATGCTCTGTGATGTCTACAGAATTGTTCTTGGATGCTTGTTCGATTTTTTTCTGCTGCTTTTAGAGTTGTGCTGAGGTGCTTAGGGAACTTCCATTAATTACGTCACGCAAAAAGTGAATATTTATAATCCCCCCCCCCCTTGTCACGTTTTTTGTATGGACCTTCACATTTTTTGGTATGGATCGTCACGTTTTCCCAAACCCCCCCCTACCCCCTTACTGCGTGACATAATTAATGGACCTTCCCTCATTGAATTTGTCTTAGATGGACCCATACTAGTTCAGGGATAATTTTCAAGTTGTTTTTAAATTATTTCTAGAGGGATTCTTCCAGGGTTGTTCTGGGATTGTACTTGGATAATTCCAATGTTATTCTGAGTTATTTCCAGACGCTCCCATGATTACTTTTGAATGGCCTAAAAATTGTTCTGGGGTGATTTTTGTCCTGAAATGCTTTAAGAATAATTCTGAAATTGATGCTTTCCAAATAGTTCATGTTGCTAGTTCTGGAATGCTTACAGGATCATTTTTGGATACTTCCTGGATTTTGCTGAGCAGATTGCTCAGATTTATTCCAAAGTTGTCCTGAGGTGTTTCTTAAACTGTTCTGGGATGCTTTGAAAGTAGTTAACGGATGCTTTTCCAAGAAGATCTAGGATGCTTCCAGGATTGTTCTTGGAAGTTTCCAGAATTTACACAATTGCTTCTAGACAATTTCTGAATGCCTCCAAAGTAGTTTTGGGTGCTTCTAGAATTGCTTTTAGATGCTTCAAAAGTTGATCAGGAATGCTTTCCAAATAGTTCTTGTGATTAAAACTCATCCCTAAGCTGTGTTTTCGATCTAAATTTCTGCCAGGCAGCAACTCCAGAAAACTTCCAGGACAGCCGTGACTTCAGGCGGGGATTGCTAATTCGACACAGGCACACGCGAACACAGAATTGCTAGAATATGAGTATTTCACGGTACGACCGATTGAAACACTGCCACTTTAAAGAAATTAGCACTTTATTCAAATCAGTAAAGACACTAACTTTATTCGCTTCCGGTTACTGTATTTACTTTGAGCTACTAAAACATACTGACTCTAATGTAATGATGATGATTTCATCTAAGCTAAGCTGATGGGTGATGATGACGATGCGAAGTAGAAACCCCGAACGCCAAGAGCCGAAGCTGAAGGGTTTTCAGTTAAGCTGATGCTGCATGGGTACGCTACCAAATTATACATTATGAAGCAACCAAGAGCTTGGAAGTTCTGGAATGCTTTCAGGATTGTTCTTGTATGGATCAGGGATTTTTCTCAGTAGGTTGTAGAAAAGTTTTTACATGCCAGCCAGAATGGTTTCTAGTTCCGGGATGCTTAAAGAATAGTCTTACCGGAAATGCAATGCTTGTAATGCTTCCAGACTAATTCTAAGAGGCTTCCAGAGTAGTTTTGGGATGCTTCCAAAGTATGCCAGGGAAGTTTCAAGAACTATTCTAGGCTGCTTCCAAACTTGTGTTGGGTGCTTTTAGAATTGCTCTTAGAGCAGGGAAAATTTACGAAATAGTTATTGGTTGCTTGCAGAGTAATTCTGGGATGCTTGCAGAGAAGTTCTGCGATGCTTCCAGATTACTTCTAAGATGTTTCCACAATAGTTTGGGGATGCTTCCAAAGCAGCCCTTGAACGCTTCAAGAACGGTTCTGAGTTGCTTCCAAAATAGTTTAGAGATGCTTTTCCAAGTAATTCTATGTTGCTTGAATGACTGTTCAGCTATGCTTTTGCATATAGTACTAGGTTGCTTGAAGGATTGTTCTTGGAAATTTCCAGGATTTTTCGCAGATGAATCCAGAGCATTTCCTGACTACTTCCAGAATAGTTTTGAGATGCTTCTAGAATTGCTCTTAGATGCTTCCACTGTAGTTTTGGGATTCTTCTTAAGGGGTCCTGGGTTGCTTTCAAAGAAGTTAAGAGATGCTTCTCCAAGTAGTTAATTGTTGAATAACTGTTCTTGAAAGTTTCTAGGATATTTAGCCGATGCTTCCATAGCATTTCTTGAATGCTTCCAGCGTAGTTTTGTGGCGCTTCTTGAATTGCTTTTAAATGCTCCAAATTTATTATTAGATGCTTCCAGAGTATTTTTGGGATGCTTCCAAAGTAGTCCTGGGTTGCTTTTAAAGAAGTTAAGCGATACTTCTCCAAGTAGTTCATTGTTAAATAATTGTTCTTAAAAGTTTCTAAGATTTCTCGCAGATGCTTCCAGAGCATTTCTTGAATGCTTCCAGAGTGGTTCTTCTTGAATTGCTCTCAAATGCTTCCAAAAATTTCAAGATTGTTCCTGGATTTTTCTAAGCAGCCTTTAGCGAACTTCTGGGATGCATCAAAACTTGTTCTGGGATACTTTTAAAGTAATTCAGGAATGCTTCATAAGTAGTTCAGGGTGGCTTCCAAAGTGGTTCTGGGTTACTTGAAGTAATTTTAGGATGTTTCTCAACTGCTTCTAGATTATTTCTTGAATGCTTCCCGAATAGTATTGAGGTGCTTGTGGGATTTTTCTCACATACTTGCAAAATGGATCAGGGATGTTTTCCAAATAGTTCTTGGTTGCTTGCTGAGTAGTTCTGGATTATTTTTAGGATAGTTCTTGGATACTTTTAGGATTTTTATGAGCAGTTTGCCGAGAAGTGCTTGAAAGCCTCCAGGATTGTTCCGGGATGCTTCCAAAATTGTTCAGGGATCTGGATTCTAGTGTAGATCTACAAGGCTTCCAGAATGGGTTTGAGATAATTTGTGGCATAAGAATTCAAATATGGGAACACATAAAAAGGGTGATTTGGGAAAATCTTACGAAACATACAAAAAAAAAAAAAAAATAATGATGTGCATTTGGCGATAGGGAAAATAGGCATTTAAAGTTCATTTCAGGAATTTATTTCCTAGGTGACAACAGGTACGGGAATGTTCATTCGGATGCGTTTTCACGAGAAATCTTTTTGGCTTTTTTTTGGACACTTGTTCTTGTTTTGACAGATCTGTGAATAGAACACTGGTTCGGTGGACGCGATCAATTTTGAGTAGTTCAAAGGTACCATAAACAAATTGAGAGCAAATATGGACTACCGTTGAAGTTGCTCTAAGGAGCTCAAGTAGAATTTATTTATGGAAACTGTTTATGGAATTGAATTGTCGTATTTCTGACTTGCTCATTATTGTTTCTATGATTTTTTTTCTTCAAAATATTGTCCATTACATCAAGCCAACTACTTTTAGTCTAGTTATTGATAGATTGATAGATGCATGGGTACGCTACCAAATTATACATTATGCAGCAACCAAGAGCTTGGAAGTTCTGGAATGCCTTCAGGATTGTTCTTGTATGGATCAGGGATTTTCCTGAGTAGGTTGTAGAAAAAAAGTTCTTACATGCCAGCCAGAATGGTTTCTAGTTCCGGGATGCTTAAAGAATAGTCCTGAGATGTTACCGGAAATGCAATGCTTGTAATGCTTCCAGACTAATTCTAAGAGGCTTCCAGAGTAGTTTTGGGATGCTTCCAAAGTATGCCAGGGAAGTTTCAAGAACTATTCTAGGCTGCTTCCAAACTTGTGTTGGGTGCTTTTAGAATTGCTCTTAGAGCAGGGAAAAGTTACCAAATAGTTATTGGTTGCTTGTTGAGTAATTCTGGGATGCTAGCAGAAAAGTTTTGCGATGCTTCCAGATTAATTCTAAGATGCTTCCAAAATAGTTTAAGGATGCTTTCAAAGCAGTCCTGGAATGCTTCAAGAACTGTTCTGAGTTGCTTCCAAAATAGTTTAGGGATGCTTTTCCAAGTAATTCTATGTTGCTTGAATGACTGTTCAGCTATGCTTTTGCAAATAGTACTGGGTTGCTTGAAGGATTGTTCTTGGAAGTTTGCATGATTTTTCTCAGATGAATCCAGAGCATTTCCTGACTACTTCCAGAATAGTTTTGAGATGCTTCTAGAATTGCTCTTAGATGCTTCCACAGTAGTTTTGGGATTCTTCTAAAGGAGTCCTGGGTTGCTTTTAAAGAAGTTAAGAGATGCTTCTCCAAGTAGTTCATTGTAGAATAACTGTTCTTGAAAGTTTCTAGGATTTTTCGCCGGTGCTTCCATAGCATTTCTTTAATGCTTCCAGCGTAGTTTTGTGGCGCTTCTTGAATTGCTTTTAAATGCTTCCAAAGAAGCATTTTTTCTAAGCAGCTTGCAAGGATGTTTTGAAATCCTTCCAAATTTATTATTAGATGCTTCCAGAGTAGCTCCAAGTAGTTCATTGTTAAATAATTGTTCTTAAAAGTTTCCAAGATTTTTCGCAGATGCTTCCAAAGCATTTCTTGAATGCTTCGAGAATATGGTTCTTCTTGAATTGCTCTCAAATGCTTCCAAAAATTTCAAGATTGTTCCTGGATTTTTCTAAGCAGCTTTTAGCGAACTTCTGGGATGCATCAAAACTTGTTCTGGGATACTTTCAAAGTAATTCAGGAATGCTTCATAAGTAGTTTAGGGTGGCTTCCAAAGTGGTTCTGGGTTACTTGAAGTAATTTTAGGATGTTTCTCAACTGCTTCCAGACTATTTCTTGAATGCTTCCCGAATAGTATTGAGGTGCTTGTGGATTTTTCTCACATACTTGCAAAATGGGTCAGGGATGTGATAGTTCTTGGTTGCTTGCTGAGCCAAATAATTCTTGGTTGCTTGCTGAGTAGTTCTGGAATACTTTAAGGATTGTTCTTGAATACTTCTTGGATTTTTATCAGGAGTTTGCCAAGAAGTTCTGGAATGCCTCTAGGATTTTTCTGGGATGCATTCAAAATTGTTCTGGGATCTGCGTAGAATCTAGTGTAGATCTGCGATGCTTCTAGAATACTTTTGAGATATTTTTGATATAAGAAGCCAAATTGCACATAAAAATGGCGATTTGGGAAAATGTTACGAAACATACAAGAAAAAAAAAATGATTTTCATACAAAATATTTGGCGGTGGGGAAGATGGTAATTTTTACGTGACGCAACTAATCAACGTTTCCTAAGTTTATTTCAGGAATTTATTGGTGATATATTTTTAAGGTGACAAAAGGTATGGGAATGCTTATTTAGATGCCTTGTCACGTGAAATCTTTTCGTGTTTTTTTATAGCTTTTTATTTGCTTCATGATTTGTAAGTGCGTAGAAAACACTTGTTCTTGTTTTGACAGATCTGTGAATAGAACACTGGTTAGGTGGACGCGATCATAGTTTGGTGTGTGTTTGAGTAATCTCTAGAATTTTGAGTAGTGCTAAGGTGCTATGAACAAATTGAGGCCAAATCTGGACTACCGTTGAAGTTGATCTTATGTAGTTTAAGTAGAAGTAGAAGTTTCAAGCTCCGACATCACCGACATGCAGTTAAACATGTGCATATTGTTTTAAATGACGTTATCTAAGACATTGTTTACATACATTGTTACCTATAATGTCTCTAATATAGCGGGAGGAATTCAGAACAAAATCTTTAACAGTTTATTGAATTCAATTGTCGACTTTCTGGCTTGCTCATTATTGTTTTTATGAATTTTTTTCTACAAAATATTGTCCAAGACACCAAGCTAACTACTTCTAGTCCAGGTATTGATAGAATTATTATTCGAACATAACCACATGGGTCCAGAATTTCTAAATATTTAAAAAAGACTCCTCAATTCTTCAACATATTTTCACAAATCTGCTCATAGATTTGAAACTACTCAAGCAATGTAAACCTATTTTAAATTTAAATCGCAGAAGATTAAATTTCTCAAACTATTTTTTTTCTTATTCGGGATGTGGGATCTGAATTTAAAACAAATGGTCAAAAACTCAGGGTAGTTTATGAATGTACAATAACTCTTCTCTCATCTCTTGTTTCTAAGCACATAAATTTGCACGGATCCCTCAGTGTGGCGTATTAAGGCTACCGTCATTTTCAGCATTTTTTATTATCAAACATTTATCAAAAAAATTTATTTGGAGTTATATGTGTAAAGTTCTTACAGGGCAATCGAATTTTGGAACATTGATCTGCATCCGAATTAATTCTGTGAAGTGGAGAAATTTGTACATTTTAAAGAAAACCATCCACCATACACAACAATGTTTATTTTTTTCTAAAAAATTGTTGCAAAATTTTTTTTTAATATTGGGAAAAATATAATAAAAATCATGGTGCACTCGAAGAAATCAACACGTTAGTTCCACGTGAAATTTCATGTAACTTTCATTTGAACACGTAATCAAATCAGGTGAACATTACGTTTCAGTGAAGTGTACGTAAAAAATCACATAACATTTATAGAATATAGATTTACGTGGAAATCACGTAGCTCTTACATGAATTCCACATGTTTATTACTGATTTGGCAGTGGATGAAAATTACGTGCGTTTCACGTGGAAACAGCGTGTCGTTTTTTTTTAGTGAATATCATATCTCAAAGTTAACGCCAGGTTCTCTCGTAAATTTGTTCTCGATTAAATGCAGTTATAAGATTTATGTTTTATTCTTTTCAAACGAGGAAGCTGTTTGCCATTAGCATCACATATACATCACTTATGAATGCTTGCTTTTGACGATACTATTTAAGGATGATTTATACAAATATTTTCTAATACACATTCGATCATTTAGTCAAATCGCATAATTCGTCTGTTTGAAAGAAAAGTTGAATCATATCTACCTTTCCAATTCGAAAAAAAAAATTACACAATTCTTCTCATAACATTCCCGAGCAAATTTCGTTTTATTGAAATGGTGAAATCTCGTCACAAACTCGACAAACGAGGTGTGCCCATCGATATTCATTCTGAACCCAAAATATCAAAACGAATCGGAAATCAAATACTCACTTTTCAACAGCGGCAGGTCGCTCATAAATCCCGCGTTCTCGTCTATCACCGGATTCTGGCCATCGTCCACGGCGCTCTGCAGTGCCTGGTGCAAGGACAGCGGGTCATGCTCGTGGCCTCCTAACCGCGTGGCACCCGCTCCGCTTCCGATCGATCCACTGTAGTCGCTCCGCCGGTCCGAGTACGGGAAACCATGTGAGAGTTGCGTCTGTTGGGATGGGGGCAAGAAAAATGAAAACGAAAGATTAGCTAAAGAATGTTCGGCCTAAGTAGCTGGAGCTAAAGTATCGGGGAAATTATTTCACAAATGGGAGATAGAGAGACTTGGTGCGGGAAATTGGGGAAAACAATTTCAACATTCGAAGATTGTTTGTCGGGCTCGGAAGGGAAACGAAAATCCTCATCCCCATTTCGGGTAGAAAGTAGAAAGTATGTGGCAAGTTTGCTTCTCCGAAGTATTGGCAGATAGGAAGCAAGTTTCAATTCTTACTGAATGTCTTCATCTCTTGGAAAATATGCCCAGAAAAAACTTTCAACCTTCGAGTCTCGGTACGATAGTTGACTCTTCATAAGTTGTCATAAAAACAGGAAAATGGACAAATGCACAAACTCCCTAACAAAATCAATCTGTGCGAGAAATCAATTTAACGAGGTTCCGAAAGTATTCGCCTTCCTAAATTCCTGGACTAATGCATCTAAACAGCCCGAGTCCAGAATTTACATGACTCTATTATCGATGGTGATCCATCCTTCTGCAATGTCGTCTAGCGAAAAGGCGACCGAACGATCCCAGCGGCGGCAGCATAGCCCATATGTTTATGAATTTTCCGTCGTTTATGATACGCAAAATTGTTGACATTCCGGTTCGGGGGTTTTTCCCGAGCTCCGGCTCGGGGGAAATTTCGGCATGTCCTGAGCAGTTGCTGAGGGGAGAGAATGCCTCCGACTAGGGCGAACGCGCGCGGCGGGAAGGAAGTTTGAGTTATGTGGATATCCTTCTCCGGGTTCGCTTCACTCCGCTGTGCTGTGAGGGGCAAAGTGAGTGTGTTCATATTTTCGGGGTTGTCTGTTGAATGTTGCAAGGAAGTTTCTTTTGTCGAGATGTTGAGAACGTTATCTCTGAAGGAAACGAGATAAGACGTGGGATGCTTTCGGGTTTTTTAGAGGAGGGGAGGGGTGTTTTAGGAAATAGTAACGTGTGTTTGTGCATGTACAGTACGGAGTCGGTGTGTTTAGAGTAAGCTTTGAAATAGTTGTGTTTAGTTTTCTTTTAGGAAATGTGGTAAGAAATCGTTTCTTAGCTAAAGTGGAAAAGAATTTATTCTGTGGTTTTTAGAATGGATCTATGATTCTAAGGTTTATCAGCAAAGTGGAATTTTATTTCATACATTATTAAAAAACTTAAGCGTGTCCCGGAATAAATTTTGTATCACCACACGAACGTTATACACAAAAGAAAATAATGCATTTTAATAGGCGAGTAAAATTTCCTCTGGTTTGATTCCAGGCCAAAGGAAGCGTAAACAACGAAATTGTTTGCAATCTTTTAAACCCCACACAACAATGTTTGCAATCTTCCATACAACAGACTAGATTCAGGCGTTATCTGACTTATTTTTGCATTAAATATCTCATTTATTTCTGTCAAATATAGCATTCGCTTTATGTGCATTAGATAAAGCAGAACATTAAATATTGTTTTTAAACTGTATAGGTTTAACAGAAATCAAATAAATCTTTTTCTTAACATTTATTTTCTTCAAGTATGTTCCTCTAGGTTTTTGCAAAAATAGATTTAAATTTCACCCTCTTGCCCAAAATTTCGGACTTTTGACTTGACTCCTGCCATCGAGGTTTGGATAGGTTTCTACCCTCTGGTTTTGTTAATTTTTTGTCCACTTCTGCTTGAGGTTTCCAACCGATTTTGACTCTCCCCCCATTTTCCGAAAATTAACCTTCATTATTGCCCAACATTTTTGGATCGGTCGGAGCTCTGGATAGTTTGGAGGGTTGATGTCACTAGGTATCACAATGCTATTATTTTCGTCGTTCCATTTCTCCGTCACTGTTGAGTAGTATCAATATGCCAATTCGGGCAAAACAGTGTGTTTGAGATGCTGCTTTACATGCAAAGAGGCGTTTTTGAAGGCATTGTTATATGATTTCCGGTTAATATTCCGGATGAAATAAATGGTTGGCTAATTTTACCACATGTACAGACGAAATATTTTTTCGTTAATTTTTCTATCTTCTGTTCTTAGACTCTAGACTCTGTCCTTCGTAGTGTAGAATTTATTACCAGGGATTTGTGAAAAGTCAGCCTTCACACATGTTTTATCGTCCTGTACGATACAACCTTTAAGTTTGATTAACAACGAATCATATAGCTCTCGGGCCCGATTTTTCGCATTTTCAAAGCTTTTATCGTCTCGGCGAGTTTTCTTCTGGGCTTTGAAAGACCTCAGCCCCACAGCTCACTATAATGTCCTGCACAGTTGGTTTAGCATTATCAACATCATTTTTTGGGCATATTGGACTTCCTTTTTTGGGCATATTAGACTTTCTTTCACCACTTGTTTCTCATATTGTTAGATTCCTCTGAGCCGTTTTCATATGCAAAAGACTTGCTGATGATATTTGACACCGATTGTTGCGTCATCCCGACCGAGATCTCACGATTGTTATTTAAGAACGATTAAGATTTTCTAACCACTTGTCCAACAATGATATTTCGCAGCTCCTGTTATCGAGACGTCATTTTTAAATCTTCAATTTAAAAGTAAACAATATGCACGTCGACGCAAAGGGGAAGGGACCCACTGACAGCTAAACTATACACTGAATGAAATTCTTAGGATGAATCAGACCATTGACACGACAAAGTTACAACAAATATTTACAAACACGCTTTATTCACTTTGAAAAGCGATGAAATCATTGCAATTGTCCCTGATTATGTCCAATTGAGATGAAATAAAATAAGATAGAAGACATTGGCCTACCAAAACAAGGTTCAGCGTACGAAGATTTGCAAAAATAATAAATTGATGGGTTCTTTCATGTAAATCTAAGCCAGATATTGCAGAAATTTCAAACAATTTCGTTGTTTACGCGTGCATTTGCTTGCAATTGAAAGAGGAGTAATTTTACGCGTCTGTTAATTATTTAATACGCCTTCAAGTTGATGATACGAGAGATCTTCGATGGTCTGCTACACACTTAGAAAATTTTACAGTGTTCGGTATTTTTTACCGAGCTTTCTACAGCTGAACGTTCGGTAATCTGATTTACCGGATTTAGGTGAAATTTTACAGTATTGCGGTAAAAAAATTACCGGAACTTGTCAAATTCGTTGAATCGGACTACCGAACCAGCTGTTGAAAGTTCGGTAAAACATTACCGAATACTGTACAATTATCTTAGTGTGTATTATGTTTAAATGAACCTATATAAAAATATGCTGGAGTAATACGGTTTTTTGGTTTACAATTCAGAGTTTAAAACATAATGATGTTGAAAAAATAAAAATATGGAGCAGCCTGGATTCGAAGCCTGAACGTTGATGTTGCGGGTTCAGTGACTTGTGCACTGGTATATATTAACATTGTAATTAAGAAAGCTTAAAGGCGTACAAGAACAACGTCGGGTTAAACAAATCCCATTCATAAGTCAGCCTTATGAAATTCCAAAGCATCGTTCATAAGTTGAACCTTATGAAATTCATAAGATTATTTGGTCCAGTGCAGTAATAATTTTTAGATCAAAATTATCCTAGTTTGTCGATCGGCACGGTTTACTCCGAAAGTATCAAAAGTTTAGAATTCCAAGGTGGGAGTACTGGGGTAAGTACCTGTCCAGCGATGGTTGTCAAAATATTTTTAGATGCATATCAAACTTTATTATTTTGCAAAACGAGGTAATCAGAAGACATTTTGAGGATTTCTGACCATACTGGCCACTTAAAGCGGCCTTGTGGGATCCGAGTTCCTCCGAAAAAGTGGCCATATTGAAACGTTTTCCAAACCCTGGCTTGCGGCACATCAAACTTCATGATTTTGCAAAACTTTGTCTTCGAAGGACATTCTGAGGGTGTCTAACCACACTGGCTACTTAGGGAGGCTCTGCGGGATTCGAGTTCCTCCGGGAATATTTAAATCTTTTCCAAAACCTAGCTTGCGACACATCAAATTTTATGATTTTGCAAAACTGTGTCTGGAGGACATTCTGACGATTCTTGCAGGCCCTCCTCCGAAAAAGTGGCCATATTCATATTATTGCCAAAACCTGGCTTGTGACACATCAAACTTCGTGATTTTGCAAAGCTAGGTTGCAAGGCTAGGATTTCTAACCATACTGGCCACTTGGGGAGACCCTGCGAGATCCAAGTTCCTCCGGAAAGTGGCCATATTCAAATGTTTTCAAAACCTGGCTTGCGACACATCAAACTTTATGATTTTGAAAAAATAGGTCTGCGGAGGACATTCTGAGGATTCCTGACCATACTGGCCACTCTAGCCCTGCAGGATCCGAGTTCCTCCGAAAAAGTGGCCATATTCAAATCGTAACTAAAAGCTGGCTTGCGATATATCAAACTTCATGATTTTGCAAAACTTAGTATTCAGAGGACAACCAAAGCATTTTCCAGGAAACCTTATCGTACTGCTTATGCTCGTAGGATAGATTGAACAAAGAAGACCTCGCCTCACTTTCATAATCCATCCGTCCTCTTCATGCTCTTTTTTCTGAATTCCGTTACGTTTTGATACACTAAAATGTGCGTTTCTTTACCAGCTCGACAGTATCCTTTTGTAAAAAATGGTTTAGTTGAGGCATGTACCACTAGCCAAGGCAAGCATAGAGCTAATGTCAAAACAGCTATTGTGGTTTCACGGTTGAGAAAAGACAACTCTTTTGGTTTTTGTTTTGTTCTATAGTGTGAATTATGTTTGTGCAAAATTTTGAGTAACTCGAAAACCGATACTTCAAGCATAACGGATCCCGATTCAACCTGGGTGGAAAAGGATATTGATCCAAAGACAAAGATTTGCAAACTCATGCAGTTTGATATGTCACAAGCCAAGTTTTGGTAACGATTTCAATATGACTACTTTCCCGGAGGAACTCAAATCCCGCAGCACCTCCCTGAGTGGCCAGTATGGCCAGACACCCTCAGAATGTCCTCTGAAGACAAAGTTTTGCAAAATCATGAAGTTTGTTGTGTCGCAAGCCAGGTTTTGGAAAAGATTTGGATATAGCCACTTTTTCGGAGGAATTTGGATCCCGCAGGACCTCTCTAAGTGGCCAGTATGGTCAGGAATCCTCAGGATGTCCTCCGAAGACCTAGTTCTGCTAAATCATAAAGTTTGATATGTCGCAAGCTAGGGTATGGTAAGAAATTGGTTATGACCACTTTCCCGGAGGAACTCGAAATTCTGCAGGCCCATCTCAAGTGGCCAGTATAGTCAGACACCATAAGAATGTCTTCCAAAGACAAAGTTTAGCAAAATCATGAAGTTTGATGTGTCGCAAGCCAGGTTTTGGTAACGATTCGAATATGGCCACTTTTCCGGAGGAACTCGGATCCCACAGGGCCTCTTTAAGTGGACAGTATGGTCAGAAATCCTCAGAATGTCCTCCTCAGACCTATTTTTGCAAAATCACGAAGATCGATATGTGGCAAGTCAGGTTTTGGAAAAGATTTGAATATGGATATTTTCCCGGAGGAACTCTGATCTCGTAAGACCTCCCTAAGCGGCCAGTATGATCAGACACCCTCAGAATATCCTCTCAAGAACTTTGTCACTGCGTCACAAGCCAGGTTTTAGTAACGATTTCAATATGGCCACTTTCCCAGAGGAACTCGGATCCCGCTGGGCCTCCCTATGGTGCCAGTTTGGTCAAACACTTTCAGAATGTCCTCCGCAGACCTATTTTTGCAAAATCACGAAGATCGATATGTTGCAAGCCAGGTTTTGGAGAAGATTTGAATATGGCCACTTTTCCAGAGAAACTCGGATCCCACAGGGCCTCTTTTAGTGGCCAGTATGGTCATAAATTCTCAGAATGTCCTCTTCAGACCTATTTTTGTCAAAATCACAAAGATCGATGTGTTACAAGCCAGGTTTTGGAAAATGTTTGAATATGGCCACTATTCCGGTGGAACTCGGATCCCGCAGAGCCTTTTCTAGTAGCCAGTATGGTCAGGAATCCTAAGAATGTCATCCGCAGACCTATTTTTACAAAACCATAAAGTTTGATATGATATGTATGGTCAGAAATGAAGTTTGATATGCCGCATGCCATGTCTCATGTCCATGAGACAATTTTGAGAAAGTGGTTGAGTTCCTGAATCCAAAGTTACTAAAAGATTTCTTGTCGGTTGGATACTTCCATAGTAATGGTCATTTTAGTTTCCGTGTTAAAAATGTTTTCTGTCTGCCTTTTGCGTAATAAAATAAATAAGAAATCACCCCTTGCTTTGCACTCATTATTTCCCTCCTACAGAGTTTCCTACTGTGAAAACATAATGAAATCTCATGTATTGTAATCGAAAAAGGCGAATTTGTTCTCTGTTGGATACATAACGGCTAAAAAATAAGCTGTAAAGAGAATTTTCAATAGTTCCCAGTTGGTTCGTTTGCTGAAAAGAAATGTCTTCTACATTTTCTTTTCTAAATGTCATGACATTTTTTTTACATTAATATAAGCGAGAGGAAGGGGAATATGACCAAAAGGAATCGAAAAAATAAATGTTTTGTCTTTCATACGACACCGCACACACTGTCTCATAGCAGAAAGCAAAATAAAAAAAGAATACGGGATGTTCGTGCTATTTGCTTTTCGCCTTTTGGTCTCACAACATTACAACTAGCTTGAAGCGGGAGGTGTCGGCAACAATTGTTAGGTTTTGTAATAGTGACTCATTTTTTTCAGAAGTAAACCGCTTCTTAGAAAAATGTCAACCGTTACCACCACTGGTTCAGTTTTTGGTTCATGTTGATTTGAAAGAGGGCGAAAATTTAAGTTTTATTATTGGCTTTGTTTAGGGCATCTAACAAGACATAAGTTCACATGATTTTTATTTAGTGTGAATTAACAAACTTATAAATATAAATAGTAAAACAAACTTATAAATGTGGGGCTAGTGTAAACAAACTCATAAATGTAACAAAGTTGTAAATGTTAAAACCAGTGATAAATGATTTTTAGGCAGGTTCAAACATCATTTTGGCTCATATTTCTAATTTGTGAGTAATCTTTGAATATCGTACTGTTAAATGATATAAACAAGTCACTGCAGAACAACGTACGCAAAAGAGTAAGTGGCCAGGTTGCTACTACACAGAAAGAGTTATATTTTTTTTCAGACGCTTAAAATTTCCCCTCGTTTTTTTTCATTCAACATTCATTCAATATAAATATTTATATATAATTTAGTATGCTTATAATTAATTAATAATTTATATAAATCTATTCTATATCATTACAAAGTTAAGTTGTTGCACAGTGATTGTAATTTTCCATGTTAAATTCCTCTTCGAAAGTATTTTTATTTATGATTTTGATTGTTTTGCATTTGTGTGCGATTATTTGAAGTGCTAATTGCATTCGTGCTGATCCATTCGAAAAGGATTAGGTGAAAATATTTGCCGGACAGTGGAGTGCTCCTCCTGTAGGGACATAAATCCATCCTTTAGCATCTCAGGAGAGTCCAAATGAAGACTGATATCATCAACAATACAAGCTAAACAATGCATTGAGTCCTAAGCAACATTGAGAGACTTTCTTTGTGGAATTTATATTTGCGTTCCTACGGCTATGTGAAAACATGTTCAAGTACTTTCAACAGTTCAGTACGGTAGTATAAAGTGTGATTAAGGATCCAATAAGTCGAAAACATCAGCAAATCGTTTAATAGACAACCTATTAACCAAAGAGAAAGTCGACGAAGAGAATCACTCAATTTTATTTAGTACCAAATGCATTGTGTCAGATTGGAATTTTCGGTGAGATCTATCTGATTATGACTAAATTTGGAACAATACTGCTGAATGCGTGCCATCCTCAAAACAATATGCTTTGATTATGGAAGTTTATGCTTTTTTCTTTTGTTTTCTTCTTTTTAGCATTTAAAGCTTATTGCTTTCACAATTAGCTTATTGCTTATTGCTCTCAACTTAGTGTTTTAGATGCACTTCCACTAGTAATTAATTGAGAGTTTTCGATGCCAGGTACCATTTTTGCATTAGTATGATTGTGTGGCAAGCACAATTATACGCTATTCCCAGGAGTCGAGAAATTTTCCTTAACGAAAATTCCTAGACCAGACCGGGAATCGAACCCAGCCACCTCCAGCATCGTGTTGCTTTGTAGCTGCGCCTTCATTGACTGAACTAAGGAGGACCCGGAAAGCTAGTGCACAGTACCTATATCCATTTGATGGAATGGACGTGAGTAACCAGGCATTCGGAAATGGGTTCGTTCAACTGCAAACATTTTTCTTCCATAAAAACACTGCCGGAAGATGGGCGTTGAATTGTACATATACATACACACACACATCATACATCCCATTAATTTTTACCAAATCTAAAATTCCATATTTGTGCATTAGATAACTCAGAAAATTACATATTTCTTTCGAACTGTGTAGTGCAAAAGTCTATTAAATGTATTGTGGCGATTGTGGAATGGCATCAGGCAACAGAAAAACTATATTAAACGATTGAGTTTCGATGGATCACATCCACGGGTAAATAATTGCACCTGATTAACGTTAATAAGACGGTTAAATTGGAAAAAGGGAAGCGAAATCCAGTTAGGTTAAAACAAAAGCTTGCAAGAAAAAAAACCAATATCTCCAATTCCTCCATGAGACGGTAGGTCAGAGATGATTTAAAGGCATCATCTAGGGCTAGAGTGAAACCAATAATCAATAGGAAACTAGTGATTCAAAATTGGTTCACTGCTTTTGAACCCCATTCATTCTTGTGCTTTTTGGTACTATAGACTGTTTCAGAAATTATAGGCACACTTTCAAAATATTAAACACGTGAATCCTGATGGGTGTAAGCTTTTTCGGTGAAATAACTGTCACTTAAAACTGAGAAGAAAGATAAGTAATTTCCATTTAAATCCAACTATCTGTATTCTTATTTTGACAGATACGAGTATTTCGTACATGACACTGAAGAAGTCTGCACATTGTTGACGAAATACGCGTATCTGTCGACATCTGCAAATGTTCTTGCGCACTTGCTGTTTCTTCGACTCCACTTTCAAAATTAGACACATTTTACAATGAAACTCACGTGTTTAAATTATACACACTGAGGTCATTTCACCCAAAATCTCGATGAAATCAACCCAAAGGGTGAAGTGTTGTAAGTGATGCAATTTAACTGTGGACACCCTTTATAATATTCTGAATAAGATAAAAATTGTGTTAAATTTTGAAAATTATTTTCAACATCTCATGACGATAAGGGTTTGTGTAGAGATTGAAGGATGAAAATGTTATGAAAAACAATTCATATCTTACTAGTAATGCCCCGCTTACCCCCAGAGATTTGAAATTATTCATATGTTAAGACTGTGGAATGTTTTCAAATTCATTGCAATGTCTTCAATAAAGTATCTCAACTGAAATTGAATCGAATTCCATGCGACTGGCACATCCACTGAATAAGTCCAACGGCGCCAAACGGAAGTAAATTTTCATTCCAAAAAAAAAGGAGAAATCAGTTGTCTGCTTCGAAAAATTTAATTACCTGAGAAACGAAAATCCAACCGAAGCCCAACCGTAGATAAGTAGCCCATTTTCCGCGGGTCAACCTAACTCACGGAACGTGCCCTCTGAACGACCTCCAAGGGCCTCCAACAATCTTATCCTTGCTTGCTGCTGTAGCAGCACCACAGCAGCAGCAGAAGTTTATTTGAAAATCCAAAAATTGATGTAACGAAAAATAAAATAAAATGAAGCATTCCATCGCGATGCCTCCGCGTGACATGACACGATCAAGATCTCGCTCTCCTACTAACAACGTTAACATGACTTTCGTATTTTTATTTGACATGTGCGCGGACCCCCAGTCAGCTGTCCCCCCTCCCTCCACGGTGAGAGCGCTCAGGGTTCAAAACTATAACGGGTCACCTGTACGTGTGCTTGTGTATGTGCGAGTTAAGATGATGAGTCCACTTTGACTGGGGCTAGTATTTAGTAGCCTGTCCCGTCGGCCGATCGTTGTGCGTCTCTATTTAATCGATAACGTCGTCGAAGGCAGGCCCCTAGCTCTTGCCGGACCGAGACAGGTTACCCAGGTGCGCTGTATTTTCAATATAATTAACAAAAAGCGTGGATTTCATGTTATTGATTTCGTGCTCTCTGTCGTCGCGATTGTTTTCGGTCAGGAGTCTGTTTGGGGTAAATATTTCTACTTTGTTATTAGAGTGGTCTTTGACAGTTGGAGTTGGTAAGGTGCTAAGGGGGTTTGGAATTTTCACGCTTGCGGATTGGTTTCATCCTACTTACCACGTGCTGTTGCAGTTCGATTCTCGATGTGACCGGTGTAGTCCTAGTTGCTCCTGCGACGGTCTCCAAACCAGCCAGCTGGTTGTAGTGATGCAGGGGAGCGTGGTGAAGCGAGGACAGCGGTTGCCCGTACGGGTCCGTGCTTAGGTAATCTAAGCCATGGTTCTGTGGAGGGTGAATGAGAATGTCGGTTAGACAGGAAGTCGAACGATGCCAAATGGAGAATCGGTCAAACCTGTTGCTGTGGCGGGCTTTGGGTGGTGTGATGGAACGGAGGTGGGAAGTACGGAGGTTGAAAGTCCGACTGCAGCGTCTGGTGGTGCATCGTTGGTCCGGGACCGTGCGAACTTCCGTGACTGCCGCCGTGTCCACTGGTCGGTCCGTTGCGGCCCGTGTGGCCCCCGGTGTGTGTGGTATATGCCGGACTACCACCTGAGAGTCCTATGCCTCCATGACTAGTGAGCCGCTCCTACATGTGTGGCGTAGATTTGCACACACGCACGCACACGGCGAGGCATTGGGGAAAAGAGAAAAGAAAGCAGAAATTAGGACCGATGAATAGGCGAGGTGTCCGAGGGTTACAATTTATCAATCAAAATATAGTTTTCGATGATGACATGTGCTTTTGCTCTTTATGGTCGGTGTATTTTTTTGCCTTCTTTGGCTGATGCTGCCTTTCGCTTCTTTGATCGTTTTGATTGGTTAGTTATTCATAAATGCTAATAAAGTTTATTGGAGAAATGGTGATTGCAAGTGAGAACAAAAAAAGCTTTCGTATAGAGATAAATATGGAAGGATTTGATTATAGTGACTTAAGGGGTGATAATTAGCTTTGGGATCATTCATGGTTGAGTGCACATGGGGAAATTTGTTGGTGGTTTTGTTTACGATCGAATTCTAATTCACTATGCAATATTTGCATCTAACTGTATGATGAACTAGTTTGTATTTCAAAGCCACGACGATTTAAAACTGCTTTTGTTAAAAGGGAACGGATCGCATTTTTGATAGTTTAAATTTGGAACAAGGATAAAAATTCGACACTTTCAGTCTGCTGTTGCTTTTTACAGACTGAATGAGCCGAACAATTCAAGCTAGAACATTCATTATTAGAATCATCAAGTTAAAACTGAATAATAGTAATCACGTATTAAATTCCCGTTCTTGTTTGAACGCAAAGGACCGTACATGGTTTCAAGTATTGCGGATTCAGTATCGTTACATAAGCAATTCGACCCAATCGATAAATAACATGACCAGCTGACTACAGAAACGTTGAAAGATTTACTAAATATTCATGGTAAGTTTCCGGAAATGTAATAACGTATGCATTAAAATAATTTATTTGGAGATTTTTCATGCGATTAACCTGCCATCTGGTAGTGATTCCTCGTATGAATCACCAATTGTTGCAACCCTGTTGAGTACAGACAAAATTTGACAGCGTTATCAGTTGATTTGTAGTAGCCTTGCCGAAAACAGTCAAGCATTTACGCTCATTGGTTTGTTCGTATCAAACAAAGATACTAGTACCGAAAGGTACGGTACAGCGCAAGAGTGTATTGCAAGGTGCAGACTGCAAGGTGTAATTTGCACCTTGGGGTTTTGCAACAGTGAACCAATTTCAAATCGCTAATTTCATATTGATTGTTGTTCATACTGCGTTGTAGCTTTAGGGATTTTTTCCCATTGAATTATGTTTCATGGTGTTTTTTTCATCGCCATGCGAAATAATCCATTTTGTTCTATTGCATACGTTATTTGAAACCTTTATTTTGTTAATTGAAAAATTATACGAAAACTGCCAAATTGTGAACACAGGATCGTAGGTAAGTATTTAGTTTAAGGCCCTGAGGTCTTAGGAAAGCGTAATGGCAAAGTAGCCCAGCAGGCTAAATCCAAGTGAGACCCTATGCACTTAGTTTCTGAGGTTTTGAGAAAACTATTACATTTTCGGGAAGAGTTCTCTCTATTTATGAATGCGTTGATTTTTTTCAAAATTGTAAAATTAATTTCAAAAATTTCTTAAACCAATGGCCAACCAACTCAGTAATGTTACAGAACATAAGGCTCAACGTACAATTTTATAAACAATAATCAAAAAACGTTACCATTTGAGCATTGATTTTCTTACATTGATTGTTTAGTATTTGAACCGACTTTGAAAATTATTCACTGACAAGGTAGAATCTAAACGAAGTGTATAGCATGCATCGAGAGGTATCTGCAGATTAGCTTTTCTCAGTGTTCCAAGATTCTGTTAAAGCTAAACTTCACTTTTAATTTGAAATAATTTAGAAACCTCCCATAGCTTCAGGACTACAAGAGGACAAACATGCACACAGAAAGCAACCTTTTAAAGATCTTATGGTATGCTAGAATTAAGTTCTACAGTAAACATGTTCACATAGGTAATAATTGATTTTTATAGGATCGGAGACCTGCACAACAGTCTCTTGGTGGCGAAGTGCGGCACCAAATTTTTTTGAAAAAATGTGTGCTTATGCCTGTCTATGATAGATTATATGATGAATCCACACAGATAAAAAAGAAACATTGTTCAATTCAAAGAATTTCATCAATGTTGTGTGGCGCGTATGAATAATTGCAAACAATATCGTTGTTTACGCTTGCTTTGGCTAAGAAATGAAACGCGAGGGGAAATACGCATGCGCCTGTTAAAATTCATTATTTTTTCTTTGCAGCATCCAGAAAGTTACTCATGCTGTAAGTTACTGAGAAGGTGGAATTAGTTGTTAGTGTTGCGTGAATATTCCGGAATGAGTTCAGCACCGCAGTGTCATTTATCGGCAGGGTTGCCACATTATTTTTCGTTCCCATCTTTAATTTTTAACAAAAACAAATCTTGTTTGTCTGTGTTTAACTTCAGAAAATCTTCGCAAAAATCGGTGCTTCAAACTTCGTTTTTATAAGTAGTATGGAAACTTTTTTAAGGTACCACAGATAGCAGCACTGTACTTTTATAATTTATAATTGCTATTGAGTTGAATGCAAAATAAAACAGATATCTACTCATCAGAACACATCTATTGTGATAGGTCGATGTACAAAACGGTCTTTTCAATAGGGCTGAAGTGAATTTATTGGTTTCTCTACATCACACTACAGCAAAACAGATATTTTTTCTCAAGGAAATTACAGGAAGTAGCAGAAAATTCGCAATGCACTTTGTAAGCAAAGGAAAAGCCAGCTTCCATCTGCTCGTTTGAAAACAGCAGTTTCTCCTATAAAGTTTTCAAGTCAACTGGATCGTTCACATCAAAGTGCGTAATTATCTTCTTAATCAACTCGATGAAGAAACCCTAGCAGATTGCGTCAAAAGCTGCATTTCTGGTATCTTAGAGTGTTGTGGATCCAAGCATTTCTCTTGCTGCCATCCCGATTTGAAAACTTTCGAAGGCTTCAATTACAAATACTTTGTTTCATCTGGAATTTCTTGGGTCGTATCGGAACGGGCCAACTGTTCCAGGTACAAAGCCCGCTTTTCGCATGCGCAACTTGCACAATGAGCCTGTAAGTTTGATGATTATAAAAAAAAGGACAGTCACGTTTCAGGACGTTTCGGCCAGAGCCCATCATTACCAATGCTTTATCTGATCGAACAGCAACACTAACCATCGAGAACATCATTCTAACTTCCCTAAATTCCTCTGCGTGAATGCATAAAAATACTTCTAAATTGGAAAAAAAGTATTTTTGTAGAAATCCCTGTTGGAAACTCTGCCGAATGAAGTTCTCTTAAGGAAATTTGAGACAAACACTTCTCCTGCGGAATACTTGAAGAAATTATTTTTTGGAGAACTTTATGTAATTATTCCTTCAGACATCTTACAGAATTAAAAGAACCCCTTTCGGATTTTTTAGAATTAAGAATTAAATATATGAGATTAAAGAATTCGTGCAAAAAAATCTTCTCAGAATTGTCCAGCAAATCATTACTTTCTCCTAGAATTACTGCAAGAATTATCGGTTAGAATTTTTGTAGTTCTTTCAGCTGCCCTTCAGGAATTCTTATAGAATCACTGAGCTTCACACATTCAGGGATTCCTTAAAAAAAACATCTCAAGATTTTTTTTTTAAATTTCCGCAGGTATGCCAGAAAAAAGTCCCAAAGGAATTCTTAGAGGAATGCCTACTAACACCTGAAGTATATCTACAGAAACGCCATAAGGAATACTCAAGGAATGTCTGAGAACTAAAGATAGAATCTTATGGCAAATTCTCTAAAATCTTAAGGAAAATTCTATAAAAATTTAACAGCAATAATTTTGGAGGACTCACAAAAACTGACTTTCAGACTGTCATCCCGACTTTTTTATTTCAATTTTTTGAGCAATTTTTTTTATTTCAATTTTTTTTTCAATTTTTTATTTCAATTTTTTGAGCAAAATTGTCTTGCCATTGCCAGCTATGATTTGAATTAGGAAAATAAACGCATTTAAAGTGTTTTCGGGATAGTATTTAGTGAAAAATTAAAGTGTAAGAGCACCGTTAATTACGCAGAAACAGTATTCTGAAGCGGTTGAAGTGACTAGAAGTTACCGTACACTAGACCGAAGGTTGCGATCATGAACTCGATATTGAAGTTAAGTTTCGAGCTGGAGTCATTTAATATCAGGATGCAAAAAAAAATGAACCTATATTGAAACCATGTCGATAAAACAAAAATGTTGAGTACCCAAAATGCTATTTACTGCACTTTATAGGAAAATTTGCGAAAACCAAATTTTCCATTTGGTTTGGATGAAGTCTTTCGTTTGATTACCTCTCATTATATTTTGAACACTCTGTTGACTAACCTGAGCGGCCATTTTTTTCCACCACAGTTGTTATAAATCAGTTGAAATGCTACCATACAACGGATTTGAGTCACACTCAATTTGATGCAAACTATTTTGACGGATGTGTATTGTTAGGGTCTCTTCATCTCTGTTGCATCCAGAGTTACCCTACCAGTCTTCTACAACTTGGGTCCCGTTATCTCAGTTCTTCTTTAGTACTCCGCTGTAGTGGCAGCATGCCAAATCAGGCTCTAACTTTTCAGGTCCATTGTGAGCTTCGATTTACGGAAGAATACATTTTTTTCATGCACCCTTTTTTGTATGTTGAAAAATTAACCTGCTGGTGTTGACCAAGTTCCAAGTGATCTATTAAAATACAGTGATGCAAGGGCGATGCACTAGGAAATGACCAAGATTGGGGAGGAAGAGGATTTGCCAGAGGATTGGATGGAAGGTATTGTGTGTCCCATCTATAAAAAAGGTGACAAGCTGGATTGTTTCAACTAGCGTGCAATCACGCTATTAAGAGCCACCTACAAGCTACTCTTCCAAATGGTATGCCACCGTCTACAGGGTGCGGCAGAAAATAATGCGAAAATGTTCAAACTTGAGTATTAGGTTAATTCGTGTAATGGTGACTAACTTCCGTCGAAAGTGTATTTGTTTATGTTTACTTTCAAGTGCTGTCAAACATTCTATTTGTTTGATTGCAAATTCGTCAAAATGTTTGCAGAAAAGTGATCACCAGTTTGTTGCTCGCCCAGAAGAAGCCGAAAGAGATTGCCAAGGTGGTAGGGTGCCATTTGGCAACAGTTTATCGCATAAAAAAGTCTCTGCAGGATGGTTCTAAGCAGCGAAAGCCAGGAAGCGGACGTCCGCGCTTTGCACGCACGCCGAACGTGATCAAATCGGTCCGTGCGAAAATTGCACTCAACCCGGTGCGTTCCATAAGAAAACTTGCAAAGGAAGTCAATATTTCGGAGAAATCCATGCGGAGAATCATCAAAAAAGACCTGCATGCATCTTCCAGAGCCAGAGTGAAACGCCACTTGATTACGGACCGGGTCAAGGAACTACTAGTGAGCAGTCAATGTCGGAGGACTACGTCGTGTCTTCCGGCGTCGGCTCGAGGATGTCATTAATAAAAATGGAGGACACATTGAATAAATTAGTTTAAAAGGACTTTATAAAGATAACTGCACTTGAAAATGTTGATGTAATTGCTTAAATTAGTTGATCATGGGTTTTGATAGAAATAGAACACATTTTCGCATAACTTTCTGCCACACCCTGTATCTTCAATTGCAAAAGAGTTCTTGGGGCAGTACCATGGGGGTTGGCCAAATGATCCGTGTCGTTCGAGTTTCGAGTCTCTTCAAATCTCGGAGAGTGTTACAGCAAGGTGATGGATTCTCCTGTTTGCTATTTAACATTGCATTGGAGGGTATGGTTCGAAGAGTAGGGTTGGACATCTTAAGAAAGTCTGTCTAACTCTTTTGCTTCATCAGTGCCGTTGATATCGTACCACGTGACTTTGAGACGATGGCGGACACGTACATCAGACTTAAGGCTGAAGCTCATCGGATTGGGCTTGTGCTTAATGCGTTGAAAAAAAAAACAAAATACATGAAGGGAAGAGGCTCACGAAAAGACAATGTTAGCCATGCAACAATGTGAGCAATCTTTCATACAACAGGCAAGATTCGGGCGTTATCTGGCTTAAATTTTCATGCAATATTCTATTATATTCTGCCAAATCTACATTCCTCTATGTGCATTAGATAACGCAGAAAGTTCATTGTTTTTTTATCTGTGTGGAGATGCATTCGCAAAGTTGACATGAAGGCCGTACAACACTCCTGTTTTGACATCAAACGAAAACTTCGTCGAACAGCCGATTACAGTCCGTTTTCAAATGATCGCTGATTTTTTTTTCAACAATGGACAATGTATCTTTTATTTCAATATATCAGATCTTTTTGAAGTATGTTTGTCTTTTTTCGACAGTTTGAGAGAGAAATTCCAAAATTTTAGTTGCCACCCCTTAGTCGAGGATATCTTTCTGGATGGAATTTTACGGACATTAGAGTATCAAATCTATGCACTGGTGTTGGTATAGAAAACTCTCAATAATTTATTGTGGGAGGGCATTTACATCACAGAGTTGAGAGCAAGAAGTAAGCTGATTGTGGAGGCCGAATATGCATGGGCTGTTTTAGTTTACAACTAGAACTGGAACAGGCCATTCCCGAGGCAACAGATTTACAACTGCTGGATAGCTCTGTTCTCTTTTCACCGCGATTCGACACACGGATGCAACATAATTATAAATTGGTTTTCTTTGGCAGTTATCACACTGCTGTTATGTGCTCAGGATTAGCCTTAGAAATAAGGGAAAGCTATTTTCTGTATCAATCCTTAAGCCTAAACTTCAGTCCCTTACAGATAATTTCGTTGTCAAAATTGATACCTATCTCATGAATTGTGTTTAAAATGTTGAATAGTTCAACGTTGATGAAAAGCTATGAAAAATTAAAAACAGTCAATCATGACATTATACATACTGTAGCAAACATGAAACGCAAAGCCTCTGACTGATTTTTGATGGAAGCAACGTTGCTGAGTTCACTTTTTTACATCACAGAATCCTCAGAATGGTCTGGAAATCAATTCAGGTCAAATCAAAACTAAATAGGGTGGCGCACAATTTTGGTAGTGGATACACTTTTTATCATTTATTAATGAATGGTCGGACAAAACTTGCTTTTCTGCCATGGCGTTTAAAACAAAACTCTATTTCTCTATGAAAAGTGAATGCAAACATTTGAAAGCAGACAATTTGAATTCAAATTTTCAACAGCTTTATAAAAGCGAAATCAAGTTATCTCTTGGATTTGAAGTTGCCAATAAAATTGAATTGAATTGTCATCATTCCGATATTAGGAATTCACTCAGGCTCCACTAAACTTTTCAGGGTTTTGAGGAACCTCGCTTTTGGAACCTATCGCAATGCACCTAACTGTTATTTTTCATTTTCACCTAACTGTTATTCTATCAATGTTTTGATTATGTTCTAAATCAGCAGCACTGTTCTTTCAATAGAATTATGTAGCTCACAAATGCTCCACATCGCTCAACTCGTAGCTCAGTTAACAAATTTGAATCGCCAATTCCCCGACACCCAACACACCCAACTCGGTAATAAACCCCTCTCGAGAAACGGATCAATTTGATAACTCCGCGCGTAATTAGGTTTATTTCAGCGTCGCGCCTGATTTTGATGGATCGTAAAAATATTGCCATAATTTGCAACTATCGTTATTTTCGAGCTTCGTTGGAAGACCGCGACCAAATGGCGAGCGAAAGCACTTCTATGATCCATTTTTGCGTGGTCCGATCACTTTCAGCGGAATGTCGCTCGTCGTCGATCACCCGGGTTGGATAGCTCAGAAACTGTACGACACATTGTTATTTTTTTTCTTTCTTTTCGGAATCTCGACACCTAGAAGAGTCTACGCTTTGTCTGGACAAGGAAAATCGAACGTGATCACCGTAAAGATTTGGCCATCTGCGCGATCGTGATTACTTGCTGCGTTGAGATGGTCCGCAATTGGTGTCACCTGTTTGTGTGACGGGCCACTCACTTCCTGTCGTCGTCGTCGTTGCTCGTCGTTCAAGCGGCACGTCGGTCTTTCCGTCCGAGTTTGAAGTTTCGGAACAACACAAAAATCGTGCTGGTTTTAATTGAAGTATCATCATCGCATTCGGTTGATAAATGCGCGCGCACGGGAAGCTTAATTTCATGTGTCGGACATTTCACGAACGCGGATCACAGATCGGCCACAATAAATACCTGTACTTCGATAACGGATGACATGTCCACGTAAGCGAGGGCCATGTCTTCGCTTGCCCTGATCCGACGGCGGCGATGATGATGAGTGATGATATTGCTGTTGATGGACGGGACTCAGCGCTGCGAAATTCGGTCAGAACTATCTCGCCTTCACTCTTCTTCTTGCCGACGTGGATCTTCAGTGGTTACGTCGTTAATTTCAAATCCACACCACCATCAATTTTCAGCATTGTCAACATTGTCGGCTTTGTTATCTTTGGCAGTTTTCCAGCTAGTGTTGCAAGGTGGACAAGTCGCGATTTGCTGATGGATGGATATTACAATCAGATTGCTTTTACTGTTTCTTTTTCTCTTGTCTGTTTGAAGAAAAGAAAACGTCGTGGTCATCAGCGTTGCAATCGGTAGTTGGTGGGTGGGAGAGAGGCGGCAGCAGCAGCAGCAGAGAAAATAGTTGACAAGAACTCAACAAAGTCGGTGGTGAGGATGGTAGCATAAGGGAAGACATTAAAGTTATGGACTGCTTTTATTGTGGCGTGGGAAATTTGGTTTATCGATGGTTTTTTTACTTTCTTCCAGAGAGCGTGATGATGCTGGTGATGCCGCATAACGCCGGTAGCAGGTTGGAACACACCGGTTTGAGTTGGTACAGAGCTTGCACCGTAGTGGCAGGTTAATTGATAGCGATTAAGTGATAGTTTTTTCTGCGTGTGTTCGGTAAGATAATGCATTTTTGTTTGCTCTGCTGAAATCAAGATGATTGTTTGAAGATCGGTCGGCTAGCACTTCAATTGTGCTGCGCAAACAACGATCAGACAAAATTTTCACGTTATGTAAATATTCAAGCAACAGGATCTGGAGTTGTTGATTGGAAGACGAAATTGTTATAAATGACATTTCGCTGGTTGAAAATGTACAGCAAATTTTATTTACGACGTAGGAAGTGTTAGCTCTACTGCAGATTATGTATACTATTTCCGATTTTCTCCGGCATTTCCGATACATATATCAAGATATTTTCACAAACAATAAGCGACGCATGTCTGCATTATGGAAAGGAAATACATTTTCTGGTTTGCAAAAAAAAAAAGTATAAAAGGTGTCGAAAAAAACGTGTATTAACAAATGCGCGTGAGATAGTTTTTGTTGGAATGTTCTCACCAATCAAATTGAAGCAATGATGAAAGGCCCCATTAGTTGAAGTATTTCTTCTTTTGAACATTTTGAGCCTAACATTAGAATATTCAACCCGCGATTTCCCTAAAGGTTATGCAAAATTTGTGTAACGTTACATCTTTTTTTAATTCCTTGATTATCTAGATTTTCAGCCCTGGACAGGTTCATCACGCATCGTAGTCACTCAAATACCTTTTGAGTATTTTTTGTTACTTGTTTGGGGTGAGATTCTTACTCGTGACATTGGCGTGACAAGTATGGATGTCAACTAATACGTCGGGGTCACCACTCCCTCACAAATTTCTGTTGAAATCATTTGAAAAAGCCATCCAACACGACCGGAGTTTGAAACATTCAACCTAAATTTCAAAAATTGACTGAAATTAACATATTTGCAAGGCACACCACGGTCAAAAGGTGCTCCTTTAGCTTAATCGGTAAAGGCACAGCTGAAAAACAATAACATGCTCGAAGTGGCTGGATTCAATTTCCGGTCTGGTTTAGGAGATATTCGTCTAAGAATATTTATCGACCGACTGGGTATAAGGAATGATCGGACTTGCCACACAATCATACTAATGCTAAAATGGTACTGGCATCGAAAGCTCGAAAGCACAGATTGAGAGATTTAAAAAACAAGTTCATCGAAAATCGTCAATCATATATGTTTAATTTTATGCATCCAAATATTCCAGCATCAGCCAAAGAAATTTTTTTTCTTAATAATGTTTGAAATTACTGCGGGAAATTGGCTCAAAAACACGGACCAGCACTGATCGCTGATGTACTCTAGTTGTACTCTTAGTTTAAATTTGTCACCCACATTTGAAAAAGGCTCTTGATGATGTCATGGATTGCGTTAGAAAGCGATACTTATTAATAAAATCCAACATTTTTTAATTCCTTTGACAAACTTACTTCAAGGGTATGTAAACTGAGCTAGTTTTGTTTTTTGGGAAACTAGCAAAATTTGAATCAACACTTCCGCACTTAAAACAAAAATTAAAAAAAATTGAAACACTTTCTCGAACTATCACTAGTACCGGCGAGCAAATTCCGTAAAATTCCACTACACAGAAAAAAATAATGAATTCTAACGAGCGCGTAAAATTTCCCTTCGTTTATTTCCAACCTGAGGAGGCGTAAACAATAAAACAGTTTGCAATCTTTCATGCGCCATGCAACAATGTGTGCAATCTTTCATGCAACAGGCTAGATTCAGGCGTTATCTAGCTTAAATTTTTTTGTTATATTCCATTATATGCTGCCAAATCTATGTGCATCAGATGACGCAGAAAATTCAATGTTTCTTTTTTTCTGTGTCTAGAAAGCTTATTTTATAGCTGATAGGCCTATTTCGTTTACGGTTTGCAGACTTCTTCAGGGTCGAGTGTTCGACTTGTTTGTGACTGGTTTTTTTTGTCGATTTTGCCCACTGTACAGCGTGTCCGTTCAGCATGAATTGAAAATAAAAATTTAATACACGTAGAAAGAACAACTGGGTTTTTGTTTTCGCATCTTTGTCTTTCTCCTCTCTTTCAATTGGAAAAACTTTCAAAGTTTGAATCGAAGCAGTCTCAATATGCTCTTTCAATGTCGGTCTTTGAAACTGTTACCCGCCCAATCAACTTAATTTGTTCTTTTATTCAAATTCACATACATTATTTTATAATAATTATGTGATTAAATGAAAATGAAAAAAAAAAAAAAACAACGCGTATTATTCACGTTTTGTCCTGTTAAGAAATGGTACAAACAAATATTTTCCTTTTTCATTAAATTTTTTTGTAAAGGCTCTATTCATCAACATGATGAAAATCAAAGTGATCAAAGCAACCACATTTTCGTTCGTCCGCATCGATGAAATCTGATGGAAACACTAACGAAGCTAATAGGGAAAAAGAAACACAGGCGATGCAAAGCTGTGCTTGTGACGGATCATTGTGCTACTAGTTTGTTGTGAGCAGTGCTGTAAATAGTCATTTCCACCTAATGTGCAAATTTGCAAATAACTCGTTCCAGAAGCTGATTTTCACAATAGCACATACACAGATGAAAAGAAACTTTGAATTTTCTGCGTTATCTAATGCACATAAATGGAATGCTATATTTGCCAGAAAACAATGGGATATTTCATGTAAATTTAAGCCAAATAACGCCTGAATTCAGCCTGTTGTATGAAAGATTGCCAATATTGTTGTATGACACATGAAAAGTTGCAAACAATTTCATTGTTTACGTCTCCTTTAGCTTGGATTTAAGCGAGTGGATATTTTACACGCTTGTTAAAATTAATTATTTTCTTCTGTGTATGTATGAAGAAATTGTTGTTTGATTATTTTCATAAATTTGACTCACTATGTATTGTTGTAAATGTAAAGCCCAAGACGTGAGATCGCAATATCTGAATATTCAAATGATATTCATCATTAAATATCATTTGAATAATAACATTTTCTATATACCAGTTAGGGCAAGACACACTTAAAGTTAAAGGCAAAGAAGTAGAATTTGTCTAGAGCTACAATTTTACTATACACCATACTCATAAATTCAGCTGTTGAACCAAGTTATCGATAAATTAATCCAATTGCTCGAAATGGCTTTTTACAGCACTGGTTGTGATGCTGCTTGGTTTAGTAGGAAAATTGAAAGCCAATAATTTCTTCATCATTCGGATGTTGGGGATTGATGCCCTGCTTACTATTATGAAGCTCCTGAACAATATTCTTCATTCCAGTCTAAGGCTATCTGCAAATCTTAACGAAAAAATTGATAGCAGAAATATCTCAGACTGTATAGTTGAATGGAATAAATTTTCTGGCTTCTGTCCATAAATAAAACCCTTTATACCAAACCTTCGATCACAGATTGATTTTTTCGGAATTTAAATTCTTTGTGATATTCGACAATTTAAGTAACTTATGATGTTTTCAAAATCTAATCGGATTTTATATAAACTTTGTAATCTACGGTTAAGTTTTTTTGTGGTTGGAAATAAAGTAGATTTATTCGATTTAATTTATTTTGCTCAAAAAATAGGGTGATTTAAACAAAATAGGTTTGATTTAAAAAAATAATTGTTTGCCTTTTAAAACAGTTTTTAAGTTAGTTCCAGGTAGATCAGTTATATGCAGTAGTTAGACTGCCATTTTCCAGGCTTGAGATATGTGATGAGTTCACATTTGTTGACTGGACACTTGAAACTATACCAGTTTCGGTGAATTGGGCTGTTATTCATAGAACCCTACATACTTTCGCTGCGATTTCCACAGTTACACAACATGTTTTCGTACTTTTAAAAATGTTCTTTCACAATTGTTCATGGTTCCTCCGGAAGGTGCAGGAACACAATTTGGCAGTGAAAACTGTTTTATTCTTACTAGGCAATCTTAACGGTGGTATTGAATTGCGTTGAGATCATGTAAATTGCGTTTAAGACGTAAACGTAAGAGCGTGTCGTATAATTAGATGCTTTCAGTTGCAAATATGCAATCATGCTGATAGATTGTAATAAATATAATATGAATTTTCACGAAGGCAATGCTTCTTGCTAAGTACAGTGTGTGATATTTTAAATTGCATTTAACCATTTATTAAGTCAACATGTTTTTACTTGTCATGTTCACATGACATCGTAAGAAATTTTCATATATTTTTTCTGTGTAGGAACAAATTTTTCGAGGGGAGAAAGGTAGTGTATGTACGCATGTAAGCACTCAAAGCGGAAGTTTTCTGATTATAACATAATCATATACACAATCTTCCCTAAAACATCCTGATCATGGACAGCTCAAACAAGTAGTGTGAATTTTTGTTCTATATCATGCACATAAATAGAGCGTCATAAAACTGCCAAATTAACGTTATAAACTGTGTAAATTTCTGTGAAATTCGATATATTGTCGAAAATGTTGTATGCAAAAGCTCGTCTTTGTTAGATCTTTTCCATGCTGCTTCGTGTGGAAATAAATACAATTCTACATGCTCTGATATTTACATCACAATGAAAATTCAGAATTTTTTATGTTTAAGTCTACTTAGATGTACATAAAAGAAACGACCCATTAGATAGAATTATGCGTGTGTTTTAATTTACAAGATCAAAAACACTCAAAATGACAACTTACACGACATGACGTACAAGTAAATTGAGAAATACAAAATGAAATTTTTCACTTGCTGCTACTGTTAATGCAGATACGAATACTTTTTGAAGCCAGTTTTCATTTCAATGATCTTGTTCATGTTAACGTCTGAAAAATTCAAAATTCGTTTAGCAATATGGCCTTGAATATCCGTTTGCTTATATAAGATATGAATTGTAGTGGAACAAACCCCACAGCTTGAAAGAAAAACACAGAAAAAAAGAATTAATTTTAACAAGCGCGTAAAATTTCCTCTCGTTTAATTTCAACCTAAAGGAGGCGTAAACAGCGAAGTTGTATGCAATCATCCTTACAACATACAAAAATGTTTGTAATCTGTCATACAAAAGGCTCTATGCAGGCGTTATCTGACCTCAATTTGCATGAAATATCGCATAAATTTCTGCCAAATCTAGCATTCCATTTATGCGCATTAGAAAACGCATAAAATTCAATGTTTCTTTTTATCTGTGTAGTGTGAACCTCTGTTTAATATCATGAACATAAATGGAGCGTCAAAAAACATACAAATTTATGTTATAGATCGTGTAAAGCACTGGGACATTCCATGCAATGTCGGTAATGTTGTACGCAAAAACTCGTCTTTCTTAGAACTTTTGCTTGCAAGTTACTGCTATATGTGAAGTGTCGTACAATTTTAAACGCTCTGAGCTCAATTTAATCTCGTTGGATTCATTTTGTGTCTTCATTTTCTTGTGATAATAAAAATAATCATTTATTAGCAAATGAACCCTGTGTAATACGCTCAAAAAGTTGAATTTGAAAACATTTCGTTTCCTCCTATTACTGAAATTTTTTCATATTCCAGTTCGGCATAACATAACATCCAGTCGAGTTATTATTAGTACGAGACACTGAAGAAGTCTGCACATTGTAGACGAAATACGCGTATCTGTCGAACATAAGCAAAGGTAGTTGGAATTAAATGGAGATTACTAATTTTTCTTCTAATTTATAGTTATAACATTTAAGAGTCAACCAAATCTAAACGTTGTACATTTTATTCAACAGGAAGTAATCGTTTTGTAATCTGTCCTTATCCTGTTCATTTTAACTTCCAGTCTGAATAGTACAACCAAACTAGGAGTCAAGATAAGCAGTTGATTTTCCACATAAAATAAACTGTAAATTTTTGTTCAGCTTAAAATGTTCAATACTAGGCTCCACAGGGTTTTAAAAGGCATTTGAGCCTCAATAAAATAAGAAGAAAAAAGTCCACAGACTTCTTTACAATTGTTTCAAATAAGTTTTTTTTCTAGTCGATACTTATCGCAATTCAAAAGCAATAAGCAAAAAGTGATCCTTAATGGCATTTATTACGTGCTGCTTTTTTAGAAGATGTATTCGAATGTAAAACAGTACCTGAAATCTGAAGGCTCTTATTTTGCCATGTTATTCCTGTTTCTAAAATTAGAGATTTTATTTCTTCTGTATTTGGAACAGCAAGTAAACGACAGTCATAAACATCAAATTGAACCACGAAAAAACGCTGTAAGCTAGTAGAATTTAAAGGAATTTGCTCGCGTTTAGTAATGATAGGTTGAAAAGGTGTTTTAGTTTTGAATTTTTTATTTTAGTGTATACGTAAACAAAAATTAATGATAATTGTTAATTTAAATTATTCTAGTTTCCCAATATTATTTCTTAATACATAATCAAATTTATGTTTATAGGAAATAATGCGCTGGTTGGTTAAAAACTTAGTGCCAGGATAAGGGACTGTTATCAAGTTACCATAATTTGTGACCATGAGTACAAGGGAAAAGTGGTAAAGTGAGCTATTAATCCTGCTCATCGGTATTCGACGTATGTACCAACCAAATATTTGAGTTTTTTTTAATTTAGGATTTGAGTCAAAAATGCTGAGTATAGATTAGAAACTATTGACAATAACCATAAACATCGAATTCTTTGGGAATCATATTCGGGTCTGATTATTTAGGGTGGCAGCCCGAGCAAAGGATTATATCAAATTGATAACAATTCTAATACTTGGTTATCATTGCTTGAACACTGAATGTGTTATCATTGAGGCTGAATAAACAGTTAAAATAACAAGATGAATTATATAAAAAAATATACTCGTTTAATATCATAACATTAGCATATTTTATTATCACTGAGTACATCATGATAACAAATTCTGTACTTTGAGCATATTTTTTGAAATATTTTCAAATTATGTTGTTTAATTATGGAATTAAACTCTCACGCTAATATCTGAAATTAGTTTTTTTAAACTTAATTTCTTGTTCAAATATGCTGGTAATATTTTTCGTTTTTTTTTCAATAAGTATCGTTTGTCAAAAATTGGATGATTAAAATGATAACAATTTTTTTTTATTCCTTTATTATTCAGATTTTCAGACCTGGGCCTGGGCAGGTCCATCTCCCGTCGTAGTCTCTCAAATATCTTTTGGGTTTTCTCGTAACTTGTCCGGGGGTGAGATTCGAGCTCGTGACATTGGTGTGAGAGGTTTGGATGCCAATCCCTACGTCTGAGTCGCCCCCAAAATGATGAAAAAAATTGGATGATTAAAATGATGACATGTGATAACAAAACTAGCCAATGGTGATAACTCTATTTGTTATGTGATAACAGCGGAAATAAAAATGATTTCTGGGATAACAGAACTTGTTATTTATATGATACCAGCTTACAATTTTGTTGTTGTTTTTATATGTACATAGTTTTTCATTTGACAGTTTGAGTTCAAAATTTAGCGTCACTACTATTTTAAAATCACGAGTTGTATGGGAATTCAAAATAAGTGAAGCGGACAGTTTTTGTGAACTTCCGTAGTCGATATTCACAGCAATTGATTTTTTGTTTATAGAAAATCACCACAAATAACGAGTTATAGTGAAAATGGAATTAAAATGGTTATTTCATAAATTTGTTCAGTTCACCATAAGTTGCTGGTAATGTGTTTGGCTTATGAACTTTTGAGTTCAATTTACTTTATGACTGTAAGGATATCCCACGAAAATGCATCGCGTAAAAACGCTGTGAAAATAACTCATTGGATATTTTCTCCTTGAAAATTTGGGTAGAAGTAGTTTAGAGTGTTTTTTGTTGTTGTATTGTTCTCGATCGGGAGGGACTGCATACGTTCAAAGTGCAGAAGGCTCCAAATCGTGAAGAACCGCAAAATACGCTGGGAAAGTCACGGGCCCGGAAACTGTATACCCAGATGCTAACGAAGCCTCATTGTCCAATCATGGATGGACGGAATCATGGACTTACGTCAAGGCAGACTTCCGGCAGCTTTCGGGGCTACTGTACTTCACCGCCCAGCACAAGGTTGATGTTCCGGAGGAAGTAAGGAAGCAGAAACTTTCACAGTTTGCCAAGAAATACATGATTTGGCAAGCGATCTGCTCATATGGCAAACGGAGTGTGCCGTTCTTGACAACCGGGCCTGTCACGGGGATATCTACATCAAGGAGTGTCTACATAAGCGTCTGCTTCTTTTGTTGAAGCAACACGAGGGCCTGTCAATCTTCTGGCCGGATCTAGCTTCGTGCCACTTTTTGAATGCTGTCTTGGAGTGGTACGAAGCCAACGGGGTCACTATCGTACTCAATAATATGAACCCCCCCCCCAACGCACCAAAGCCCATCGAAAAATACTGGGCTATCATGAAGCAGACACTACGGAAGTATCCCAAGGAGGTCAAATCTGAGGAAGACATGAAGAAAAAATGGGTTTTCGTACAGGAGAAGCTGCAGCCAGATGTTGTTCAGAACCAAACGAGTGGAGTCAAGCGTGCGGTTATGGTATTGAAATAAAGATACCAAAAGCTTATTAACGGGTCATATCTAATTGTCTGAAAGTTTAAAGAGGATCGTTTAGCTAGGTCTACAGCGTTTTTTCCGTGATGCAATTTGATGTGGGACACCCTATAGCATATATGCAGTTGCATATTAGGCAATAATTTCTCTAATTTAACAAGGAAAATAGAGACAATTATACAGTTACAAGGGTCTGCGGGGAATGAAACCGGCGGCATTTTCGTTTTTCGTACATAGCAACTTCTGAAACCAACGGCACACAATAACGTGCGATTTTGAGTCACCTTTTGCTCACTGGGCAATGGATGAAACTTCTAGTGAAGAAAATTGAAGACGATGTTTTGGTAATTTTTACAATCACCGAACGATTTATTTTAATAAATATAGATTTTATTCTATATATTTTGGACTGTTCTGGGTAAGTGAAGGCATTTGTTATATAGATAGTTTCGCTTCAATTCGGTAAAAAATATTTTTTTCTCAGGTTTCTCATTTTAATTAGGAAAAATTTCCATGGGTTGTCTGCTTTTTTTTAGCAAACAATTTGAAAATTTTGCAAAAATATTAATTTTTATAATTTATCCACGATTAAAGAAAATATCTTCCCCTGATTGAATTTCTCTCTACGCAATCTATTTCCCAAAGTTTAGTCTCTGTTGAGTTGTTAGTAAACTTTTCATCCATAGATGTTCTGAATTTCACGACTATTGTACATTTTTTTTCCTTAAAAATTTTAGTTTACATATGAATATTTAAATAGTTCTTCCCGTACAACGAATTACAGTAGAAGGAAAAATAGTAACTGTAAATGCTTCAACTTCAAACAAATTTCAAACTTGGTTTACATGTTGAGAACTAGTTTGGTAAATAGCAGTCTTAAGCAAGACCCACTTCCATAACTTGTACTTAGCCAACATCAAATAAAATATATCCAAACTTGCCTTCATTTAACTGACAAGCAAACGATTGAGAACTAGCAAGCGACGAACCTGTCCGGTTCCACTAAATCACTCAGACTAAACAATTAACCTCCGGTTGCATATTGTTCAACCTGCAGCAAACGTCAACCATCAAGCAATTGAGCTATCATGACAACGTTCCCTTTCTAAGCAGAAACCCATTTTCATTAACGCTGCATTATTCGCATTTTCTAAATCACTCAATGGTTCTCCCATTATCGTCCGTCCCAAAACCGTTCGGCTACCTGGCTCTACCGATTGCACAGTGAGAGCGACAAAAAAAAAAGTACCAAGCAGGTGCACATTTTCAAAACCACAAGAACCGCATTCCAGAGAGCCTGGCCGCCACCAAACCCCCCCAACCAGGTAAAGGTAACAAATCGCGAAAACTGCCGCAGAAAATCAGTAATCTGCACTCAAGCCGGGAATCGTATCCATTTCAGCGGGCTTTTGTTGCCGAACCACGGGCCTCAAACATCACAGCCAACCACCCGAAAAAGCAACAACGACCATAATCGGCTTCCTTCAATTTCCAAACAGTCGGAAGAGAGAAAAAGAAAAGGCAAAAAAAAGCGAGCCTCCAATCGAAACGATTGTCCGTTTTGTCCGGCGAACGTACGGTCCCACTTGTGTCCTCACTGCTCCGTCCAAAGAGACCCCAATCTGTTTCGTTTCTTATTTCACTACACTTCGCTTTGCTTTCCTTTCCCGGCAAACACTACCTATTGGCTCTTTTACATCACAACAACATCCAACAATTTTCCGCCAAATCTTCATCGGCTCAAATTCGATAATCACTTTCAAACGGCATAATCATTTTTCAATTATCCGCAATCATTTCGTGCCACGACAACGACGACGACGGCTCTTATGTTGCACCCGCTCTAAGGAAACTGACCGCACAGCAGCACACAACATACGTTATCTTCGATTTGAATAATCACTTTCCGCGTGACGCCGCCAACGACCACACTACGGATTCTTTTACGCAATCCTCCCGGGCTGATGGATGTCCAAAAGGGGTCCAGTTCCTTCACCTGACAACGATCGAAATTACCTTTGCCCCGCGTGCGACCGATACCGATAATGCGTGGCGAACGTATGTGACTCTAACGAAGACGACGACGACGCCGTGCGACGGGTGTTTCTCTAATCAATCATAACGGTTGAAGTTTCTAGCGCAAACTGAGCATAAAATCGGTAGCGACGACGGGTTTAGGTCCATCGACGACGTTGTTAGCTTTTCGGTTCGCTCTTTCTGTTGCTGAACTATAGCAAGCAACAGAAGACGCGAACACGCCAGCTCGCTCATCGGGCGCACATGCGGCGCGCGGCAACCGTGTTTATGCTTTATGGGTGTCCTCCCGAAAATGTTGCCTCTGCCGATGATGAGTGATGGTGGTGGTGGTGAAGGAGAACACCACCGACCGGTAAGATTAAACCGCCCCGGGAGAAATATGACGCTCTTTTCTTTCAAGATGAGCAGGCATAAGATTTCGTACAGTTTCTATGCGATGATGATGATGCCATTCATCTCTATTAGAAGTGTGTATGGTCTACATATGGTGATAGAGAAGGTAGGTTTTCCGAATGTAGCGTGACAGAGAGCAGTGGGATTTATTAGTTTTGAAAACGCCCGCTGCCGGTTCGGTTCGCTGATACGGTCGGAACAATACGCAGAGGAAGAACAGGAAGTGAGAGCATTTTGCTGGGAAAGCTGATGTTTGGAACTGTCAACGTGAAGATCAAGACGGCGATGATGAGGATGATGGTGGTGGTGGTGGGTGAGAGAAAAGCCGGTAAGAGGGTGAACTGAGAGAAAGAGAGCAAAATGGGATATCACTCTGCTGTGGCGCTTATAATTATTTCGATGAGATTGATATGCATGTCGATGGAAGAATATTGAGCAAGCTTCTGGTTGCC
>JASCZW010002071.1:0-81117 GCA_034211315.2 Aedes japonicus | reverse complement strand
AGGTGGGTATGAAGTCCTGAGAAGTTTGATGATATTTTCTGCTAGGTTCTTTGTAAATGTTTGAACTGCTCAGAACTAATATTCTAAAAATGTTTACAAATAAGTTTTAAATCGAAAGAATTGCAAATATATTACAGATTTGATGTTGCTTGATGATTACCGGCTTGGTTTTAATTTACAAAATCAGATACATTTGTGCAAAATACACATAAACATGATTGATGTATTACTGCTGTTTTTCTAATGATGATTGTATGAATATATGACAAGTAGTCATAACTTAAAACGGAAGTCCGGAAAAACAATTGCTTAAATCAGCAGAGAAAAAATCGTAAGGAAATGCAAAATTCAAACGAAGTATGATTGAATTGATTGGTTTACTTTACCGTCTTAATCTCAGCCAGAATAATCCCAAGCACGATTTACTTTTATTCCACAGCAGAATTCGACATTGTTCTGTTGTTTTTTTTTAATGAAACTTAGTTGTTTCATATTGTTTTGGACAGACCTCGATTCCTGTCACTTTGAGACAATGTCATAGTAATGGTTAACCACCAACATCATGTAAATGATTCTTACATGTCACTGTCAGTGGTGGTAATATGTTACTAATAAATTTATTCCATATGCTTAATAACATATTAATTATTATTCTAATCTCTAGCTTCAAGGTAAGATGATTCCAAAATCAAGGTAAGAAAATTATACTTATTTCTCTGATTTTTTCAAATATTTAAATAACACCATATGTTGGGATGAAGGAAGGGACCATCAGAGCACCCGATTGAAGCGATTTGAATAGGAAGAGTGGGACTGCCTACTTTATATTGTTAAAATATCGTGAATAAGGGGTGGGCTCTTCTCCATCTCCATCTAGTGGGACTTTTTATTGGATGAGGGCTCGGTTTTGGTGTGGTTTCTGCGAACTTGTTTCCCGAGTAGGCACAAATAATTCGATAACTGGCCTTGGTATTTAAGAGCGCTGCATATGGGTCCTCCCGTAGCTCAATCGGTACAGGCGCAGCTACAAAGCAATACCATGTTGGAGGTGACTGGGTTCGATTCCCGGTCCGATGTAGGCATTTTTCGTTAAGGGAAATTTCTTGACTCCCTGGGCATAGAGTATGATTTTACTTGCCACACGATCATACTAATGCAAAAATGGTACCTGGCATCGAAAACTCGCAATTAATAACTGTGAAATGCAATTAGAACTTTTACTTAAGAGAACACACTACTTAATATTGAAAGCAATAAGAGGGTAATACCATAAAAATGTTCCCACTATGTTATGCGAATCCCGAGCAGGAGCGAATAACTTGATAACTGGCCTTGGTATTTAGGAGCTCAGATTAAGAGGTAAAATACCTGAGGATAATACCATAAAGTTGTTCCCACAATGATATGCGAATACCAAATTGAGGTAAGACAATACCAAGATAGTACCTCTCAGGTATTCCCAGGTATTCAGAATAACAAGTTTTGCTATTCGAGAGATATTTTGCTTGCAATTCTTAGGTATTTTGTTAAGGTATTTTACCTCTTAATCTGAGCTCTTTTATACCAAGGCCAGTTATCAAGATCAAACTTAAGTATTCATATGTTATTTTCTCCTGCTTGGGTGAAAGGAGATTTTCTTTGGAACCCGGTAGTTTTTGGTTGCGCGTAAGTTTTCTGCTTACGGGCCCACAATACGTTTTTGGCCCTTGATACAGGAACATGTTGAATTTTACCATAGTATAACCTTGATCAAATCGTTCAATTAAAACAGTCCAGTGCTATAGGCAGTTGCCTTGCTACATTAGATAGTATGTCACATCACATCACATCACCAACATCATGTAAATCGTACTCAAAGACAAGAACTCTCCAACTCGAACCGGATCTGCGCCCAATTGAAATATAATAGGCTATTTTGAGGCGGAACCTCAAGAAACCCAGTAAACAGTTGAAAATGAGAAAACAGTTCCTAGTAAATTGGCGTTTAGTATCATATAAATGATGTGAAAAGTCAAAATTCAGCTTAAATTAGGAAAATCGGAAGCTTAATCAAATTATTGTTTCGTTTTGTGTTATAACTGGGCTCCAAAAAGAAATAAAGCTTAACCTTTTTGTACTGAAATAAATTGTGAGTACTTTTTCATGTTTTCCCAATTTTTACCGTTTCACCCTTTATGCGTTATACACCTAGGTTAGATTTTTTGTACTTCTTCATTCTTGAGAGAGCTGCAATATATGCATATTCCCAGGTTAGAATATATCCATCTTTGAGATTTTTGAGCTCAATTTCGTAATAAATTTAGCAATTGATCAGACCACTCATAAAGATACTGATAAATATTAAGCATGATTTAATTGGAGTTCAGATAAGAATTCATTCCAAATCCCAAAGTCCCTTTGCAGGATCTTCACAACAAAAAACCGTTTCATGATATTATGAGAAACTCAAGGTGAAAAAAGGTTTGAATGAATCTCGAAAGTTGTACTGAAATTCGTACAAAAAGTCTCCTATATATTCACCGCAATGAAAACTTCGGTGTTTATTGAAAGACTCATTATGACATTTAGACTAAAATTCATGCTGTGATCTCCACTGAAATCCTTCTGATATTCGTACTGAAAATTGTGCTAAAATTCGTACTGATATTCATACAGCAATTCGTCTCAAAATTAATTCCGAAATTTGTTTTGTGTTTATCTCTTCCTGCAATTCGTAGTCATATAGAAATTCAATTTCAAATAACATTGAAATCCGAACGGCAGTGTACTAAAATTCTTTCTATTTGTACAGAAAATTGAGAAAAACATCATTTGGCACTCCGTACTGAAATACGCGGAGAAATTCCGCAAGATATGGGGAATTCTTTATGAAATAAGCTTTTTAATTCGTACTGAAGTTCGCACTGAAAATCACTCCGAAATGCTAACTGATATTATACCGATCATGCGTATATTCGTACTGGTATTCGTACTGAGATTCAAACAGACATTTGTATTGACCTTCGTATTTAAAATTGTCTAAAGTTCGTTCTGAAATTCCTATTCTAATTTGTTGTTGTTGTTTCATATTTACGTGACTTGAAGCATGAGGCTGGTTCACAACGCCAGGGAAACTACCTTGACTCTACATATCGAACCCATCAGCACAGTGCCTGGAACCAACGGCTTTACTTCCCTTCCGAAGGAAATTGCCAGCCCGATCATAATTTTTTCCCCCGAAAACGCCGCCTAAAAATGATATTGGGTTGAGAGGAACCACGCTTACCACTTTACCACTGGTGCTGTCTTTTATTTTGCGATGAATATTTGAGATGATTTTGTGGATTTTGTGTGAAATGAATATTTGAGATGATTTTGTCGAGTATTTTCAGTACAAACAGAGAGCGAATTCATTACGTTCAGTAAAAGTTCTTTTGAAATTCTTACGAGCTCTGGAACTAATATTTGTGATGATGTTTGCCCTGTTCTTATGAGCATAGCTGCTGTCGTCTCGAAATTTATCTCGATTTTTAGTTCGAAATTTATACAAAAATTTATACGACATTTATTCCGAAATTTATTCAGAAATTTATCTCAAAATTCGTTTCGACCCTTACTGTGTGTCTTAAATATTCGTTGAATATTTGTATTGAAAATCACTATTTTTTTTAAATTCATAATGAAATACGTAGAAAAATTAGATTTGCAAGATGTTGTGAACTAATTATGAAATATGCTCTGTAATTCAAACTGAAATTCGTTCTGAATTTTGTACTAAAGTTCGTACTGAAAATAGTTCTGAATTTCTAAATAAAATTGTAATTGAAATTCTAACAGAAATTCCTTCTGAAAATCATACTGAAACTCATAATGAAATTCGTACTGGGGTTCATAATGAAACTCGTGCTGATTTTGATACAAGACTTCGCCTCAAAACATATCCCAAGAATCGTCTCGATTTTTATCTTTTACTCAAATTTGAATCCTGGTGTGTGCGAGCATTTTTGTGGAATGCCTGTAGCTCGAAAATGAGAAGGAAGATTAGTAATTTCCATTTAATTCCAACTACCTTTATTGTTTATCTTGACAGATACGCATATTTCCTCTACAATGTATCGAGTATCAGTACAGGACACTGAAGAAGTCTGCAAATTTTCTAGTTTAATATTTGCATTCGTACAAAAATTTGTAGTCATACTGAAATTTGTAATCATACTGGAATTTGTAGTCTTACTTGTAGTTCTTACTGAATTTTAATAATATATGTTCTTTATTTGTATTAAAATTGCGTAGCAAATCTTTTTGAAATTCACAATAAATTTCGTTGAGAAAGCAGTGCTGCAAGATGTCGTTAATACATATAGAAATTTGCTTTGTTATTCGAACTGTAATTCGTACTGAAGTTTCTTCTGAAAGTCGTACTACGTATATTCGACCTGAAAAAAAGTGACCTGTTGGCTCGTAAAAAATCCTGAAATTCGTCTCGATCCATGCCGCGGGTCATCAATATTCGTTCACTATTTGTGCTGAAAAGGGCTTTAATTTTTGTTTGCAATTCATACTGAAATACGTAGGAAAGTTTGATTTGCAAGACATTGTGTATTCGTAATTAAATAAGCTCTGTAATTCGTACTGAAGTTGTAATTCGTTCTGGTACTCTGACTGAAATTTTAACTGAAAGTTGTACTGATATTCGTACTAATTCTCGTACTGATATTGGTACTGTTATTCGTACTGATTTTTGTACTGATATTCGTACTAATATTTGTACTGATATTTGTACTGATATTCGTACTGATATTCGTACTGATATTCGTACTAATATTCGTACTGATATTCATTTTAATATTCATATTAATATTTGTACTGATATTCATTCTAAAATTCATACTGAAATCGCATAGAAAATCTTTCTGCTATTCTGGATGTTGTGAGTTCCTTAAGAAATTTGCTTTGTTATTTGAACTAAAATTCGCACTCAAGCTCGTACTGATATTCGTATAAAAAAAATTATGTGAACGATTGGCATAAATTGTTGTTGCTGTTGTTTTGAATTTATGTGAATTGTAGCCTGAAGCCGGCTCTTTATGCCAGGGATATGACCTGAATCCTACATATTGAACCCATCAACACATTAGCTGGAACCAACGAATTTAATTCCCTTCCGAAGCCAAAACGTGATCAGTGGTTTCTGGTCTGAGAAAAACGGATTGAGAGGAACCAAGATTACCACTTAGTCGCCTGTGCCATTTATTATTTTGCGAGGAATAATTACGAGATTTTTCCTACAAATTTCAGAAAATTGAAGTATTTTTGTAAGAACGTTCAAAAAGATATTATTTCTCAAAACAAACAAATTTCATACAAGAATAGGAAGTTAATTTCTATTGATATTCGAAATGATATTTGCAATGATATTTGTACTCTACAAATGGGTTAACACTTATGTGTTCGACATAAAAAAAATCAACTTTAAAGATCGACAGGGTACACGTGTACCCACCAAATTCAAATGATTATAACTCTGGCTATTATTTACCGATTTTAATTCTTTTGGCACCGTCAGATGCAGAAACTCATTTGTTTTGCATTTGAAATGACCATTTGAATTCATCTGGTTCCCGTAAATCCGGATTTCCGGGCTGTGTTCCGGTACGGAGACACAACATCGGAACATCTATTGAATTTCCAGGAATGGATGTCATAATCTTTGGAATAATTCCTAGAACCTATTTCTAATTTATTGTGAGCCATATGATGGCTTGTTTAAGGAATGGCCGGTCTGTAACATATTCCCGTGTAGCCTCGATTGGCCATGAACATATTTAGAAAGAAACCCAGGCAATCTCGGTTTCAAAATTCATGAAATTTCTGCAGTAGGATATTTCTCAACGTTTTGTGGCCATCGATGATTTATTCTCAGACCTGTCTTTCCGGAACAGGTTCTCATGCCCAAGTAGCACACTTAAATCATAATTACTTGTAGTAACTTGATTATGACTTAGCAAGTCATATCTATGTTATCTCAACCGAATGGCAACAAGTGTGCTACTAGGGTGGGGTCTCGAGTGGCCATGAACATTTTCAGAAGGAAACCCTGGCAATGTGGTTATCAAAATTTACGAAATATCTTCAGAAGGATATTAATCAACGTTTTGTGGCCATCTGAGATTTGTCCTCGGACCTGTCTTTCCGGAAAAGGTTTCCGTTTGGCTTCTACTGGCAATTTTCATGTTAAGAAGGAAACTCTGGCAGTATGAGTTTCAAAATTTATGAAATTTAACCAAAAAGCTATTTCTTAACGTTGTGTGGCCATCTGATCATTTGTGCATAGAATGGTGATCTCGGAACAGGTTCCCAAGAAGCCTCGAGTATCCATGAACAAAACCATCACATAACTTTGAGAAATATCCTACTGAAGATATGAATTTTGATAACCACATTGCCAGGGTTTCCTTCTGAAAATGTTCATTACTACTCGAGACGCCACGGGAACCTGTTACAGAATGGCCGTTCCTTGAACAAGTCAGACCATGGCCAAGACCAATGTAAAACATGAAAAGGTACCCGGGTACCCTGCCGATCACATAAGGGTTAAGCTCCTGTCGTCCAAAAATTTACTTCAAAACTCGTATTGATCCTTTTTTTTTTTGCGATTCATTCTCAAATATGTATAGAACTAAGTTTTGCAACATGCGAATTCGTATTGGAATTAGCTCTGTAATTCGAACTTAAATTCGTTTTAAATTTTTATTGCAAGTCATTCTGAATTTGTGAATGAAATTCTAACTGAAATTCGTACTGATAATCGTACTGATACTGATTTTTTTTACTGAAACTCGTTCTAATTTTTATATTGATATTCGTACTGATGTTTGTACTGATACTTCTACTGCTATTCGTATTGTTATTCGTACCTAAATTCATAATGATATTCGTACTTATATTCGTTTATACTGATTTTCGTACTTATATTAGACATAATATTCGTACTAATATTCGTACTGATAATTGTACTGATATACGTTCTGACATTCGAACTAAAATTCGTACTGAGATTCGTATTGAAATTGATACTGAATTTCGTATTGTTATTGTACTAAAACGAAAATTAGAACAAGTTTCAGAACAAGTTTTATTACGAATGTTGATATGAATTTCGGTAATAATATGTGTCTCTGGTTTAAATTTGAGGGAAATTGGTCAACAAAACGTGTTCAATGTTGTATGGAGAAAGACTACGGTACCAGTTTTTTTTACCGTTTAGTGGCGTACAACGTGTTCAAAGGCGTACAAAATGTCCAAACACCTCAATTTCATACAAGAAATCAACTTTGCCGATGATTTGAATAAGTTAAGACAAGTTAGTAAGAGTTTATTGAATTGATAAATCACTGATGATCGCAACAGAAACAGAAATTATATTCCATAAAAGTACAAAATATAATTCAAATGTCTCAGAATGACTTCTACCCTTGCATTGGAAAATCTTCGAAAAGGTATGCACAAAGCCATGCCTCTCTCGAAAAATGCTCTGGCACCCCTGCCGGGCCAAACCAACAGGCAATAGCTTCCTTCTGCCATCCACCACCCGGCATATTACGCTGATTTACCTTTCGTCCGTTTTTCACAGAACCATCATCATAATATGTAATGTACGAACTAAGTTCAAAATTCCAACGAGAAGGATGAAACAAGAGTGGGTACTGCAGCCAAACCCAGCAGCGCGCGGTAGCATTCATATTCCCCCTTCCCTCTGGAAAGAAGGGGTTTTGAAAATCACGCAGCACTCCAACTCCAAGACCTAAAGCAGCTGCTTTGCTTGCTTGAGCTTTCGCCATCGACATCGAGAGCATTGAAACCACACGAAATTTTTGTAATTTTTTCCCTTCGAAAGAATGAGAGACATTTCGCGGGACGCTGGGATCTCTACGAGCTACGGAAACCAGCGACAACGTCGGTGACTGGAACGATTTAATTTATGCAAAAATTATGCTCCTCGTCTGGTCGTATGACGATTCGTAATTTGGAGTATTTTTTCGTTCTTTAATTGCCCATTGCGTTCGAAGGTGACCTGTTCCTGAGGTCTGTTTCGCCGTAACTGCATTGATGAATGGGAATATAATTGAAGGGTAAATGGGTTTTCGGTCATTTCTCCGAGTGAGTATTGCGACCGACGGTTGCAGGTATAAATCCCTGTTTCGACGGGTTGAACTTTCTCCGGGAAAAGAAAACTTTGCAAATTGCAGCCGAACACGTGTTCCCAAACACGCAACCGGCGCGCGGTGGTCAATAAATTTTTGAACGAGTAGGCAAATATGCGCTGATTATGCTCTTGTATGCAAGTCGAACCCTCGCGATTGCGTTCCTAAGGGGCCCGTCCCATCTAGCTAATGGAAGGTAATGTAAAAAAGGGAGGAGCCTACGAATAGGGACCCCTAGTGTTTTATTTCCAGTTTTTCGTAGAACTTCTTCCTGTTTGTTTCCACAGGAGCCCCTCTGTCTGAAATAGTAGATAGACTTATTAATTCAATTACCAGCTGCGATTGAAGGGACGGTGTGAGTGTCTGAAAAGGGAAGAAAGAGAAGAAAAAGAACACATGTTGTTGGTTTTTGGCATTTGCTTGATGTAGAGAACACATTTTTTGTCTGTTTGCAATGCGATGGCGATGTTGAGCTGAAAACTGTCACATATTCGAGGAAATGTCTCTGTTGGTGTGAAGATGTTCTTTCTTTTCGTATTTTTTTTCTAAGAAAAATCAGATCCTCATAGGTGGTGTGTTTCGTTTTACATTATTGGGAAGCGTTGTTGAAGGGTTGAGGGTGGTTTTGAAAAGACCGGTGACCATAAATAACCTGACAGCGTTGAACGGACACACATCTTCGCTGTAGCCCCCGGGGAGATAAGAAGAGCAAGAGCTGTCGTCGTAGCCTTGTGAATTGAAGGTTGAGTAGAAAAATGGGCTGGGTGTTGGATTTACAACGGAACGAACAGAGCGCAGATTGTGGCACAGATTTTAAGTTTGGTGATAGGTTAAGTTTGCAAATGATATATTTACATTTGAATTAAAAGTTGGAAACTTGTTTTTCTAAAGTTTTTATGATTTAAAAACTATTTTAGAAGAACAAATGAATAAGCCGTTTATTACGCCAACTGACTAATAAAGGTTTCAAAACATTTAGTCCTCCTGCTTTATTTGTATTTCAATTTTAATTTCGTTAATCGATTGGCTTTTTGTCAGCTGACAATTTAGTGTCCTTAATGCACTTTCATAGTTATTTATGGAGAAATATGAATGCTACTTTAATTTTGTCTTTCACATTCTTGTCATTCCCGATGCCTAGAGAGTCGAGAAATTTGGCATTATGAAAATTTTCTAACCCAGCTACCTTCGGCGTGGTGGCTATTTATTTTTATTTTGTCCATTTTGGTGTTTTTTACGAGATAACTTGAAACCTCTTTACTCTAATTAGCTTATTTTAGTAGTTTTAGCTCACTCAAATTATGGCTATTGAATACTTTTTAAAAGTTTATCAAAAGATGTTGGCTTTTTGATTGCACTGTCAACATAAAGTTGATCTTTGGTCGCTTGGCAACTTACTTTATACACAGTTTCCATACTGTCGCTCTCTTAAGGATCTATAGGTTCTATTCACGGACACCTTTCATTCTATCATAATCATGTTCATAATAAGTCCAAATGTTGACATTACGAAATAAACGTCTTCCAAATTGCATATTAATCTAATTGAATAACCATGTAGTTCTTGTGACAATTTGTACAATAACGAAGCATTTCTAATAGCATACTAACTATCATTCAGTTGACGTTAGCTAGAGACGAACCGGCCACAGGCTGAAAGTGTCTCTAATGAAGAAACGTACCCTAGGGGCACATTTGTTGCAATTCGATAAATTTAACTGCCATGTAACTAATTTGAGTCACAATTAAGCTGTGGCAACCAATTTTGACAGATGTGTGTTGCTTGGGTAACTCAGTTGAGATAGTTTTTATGTAATTTGTTTTAGTGACAACCAAGTCATTGCAAGAAATTATAGCGCTTATATATTGCTTAGGTTTCTCTAACAGAACACTTGTTGCAATTTAGTTTATGTAAATGCTATGTAACTGATTTGAGTTACAATTAAGTTGTTGCAACAAATTTTGACGGATCTGAGTAGCTTTTGGGTTGTTGGGATACTTTTTTGTGTTCCACATCAATTATATCTAGTTTTCTTACCGCGTATATAGGAATTTTGTCAACAATAATTTAGTCTAAATCTTAAAAACCCAGTTGGTTAATCGTGGCAGTCATTCCAGGTATTTGTTCCGAAATTCAGCGCAAAGCTTGTGTTCAAATTGTTCCAACTGATAATACCACACTACTTCTAAATGTTCATCCTCAATGCGTTTTGAAATTTTTAATGATAGTCATGTAAAAATTCATACTGAAAATCGCGTTGAAACTATTTAATTGATATTCATACCCAAATTTGTCCCAAAAAATGAAAAATAAAAACCATACTGGAATTCAGTCCATAATTTTCAGTGCCAGTTTATTGCTTTACTACATTACTTGATCTATTGACCTTATTGACCTTTGCAAAGAAACCTATAGCATTCGTTTCAAAATCTGCCTTTTTAATTCTTCCAAAGCTTGTCCTGAATTTTCGTCTCGAAGGTTACCCTACACTGTAAATCCTTCTAAAACTGGTACTGAAAACTTTGTCCCAAATAAATGTCGGAATTCGCACTAAAATGCGCACAACAACCTGTCTAAATCCAAAAATTTATACTGAAACTCTTACCGCAATGGATGCTGAACTTGGGATCTGAATAACGATGTTTAATATAATATCAAACAGTAGAAATATTATCAAATAGTATCAAATTCATTGATTTTAATGCCGTACTTGAATTTATTAACACCTTCAAATCATCGTAACTTTTGAAATATTGCACGTAGGAATGAAAATTTCACTGTGGTATAGCTGAGAGTCTATGATGAAAAAGACTATGATTGATGTTTACATTTCATGTTTAGTATTCAAGGTGGCGAAGAAAGAACCTTGTACGGGCGTACGGAAAATCCTGCCTTGTCAATACGGGACCTTGTAAAAACATTGGATTTGCCTAAATCCACTGTTCACAATGTGCTCAAATCATTTGCGGAACTTTTAAAGGTGGAGAGGAGAAGTGACAAAAATATTCGACGCGCTGATTCTGTCATGGACCGAAAGGTGAAAAGTAAATTAACGAAAAACCCAAATCTCTTCATTCGAACGGTGGCACGTAAAATAGGGATGTCGCCCGGTTTTGTCCAAAAATTAAAACTTTTGGGACTTAAGTCGTATAAAGTAAAAACAGTTCCAAATCGCAATGACAAACAAAACAGCAAAATCACGGGCTTGACGTTTGTACTACGAATATTTGACGAAGTTTTCATGCGTTGATATGGACGATGAAATTTATGTCCTGGAGGATTTCAAGCAGCTTTCAAGGCTGGTTTTTTTTTCTGCTATGGCCAGAAATGCTACAGCTGAGCATTTCAGAATGAAGAAGGCATCGAAATTTTCCAAAAAATACCTTGTGTGGCAAGCAATTTGCACGTGTGGAATAAAGAGTAAATCTTCCGTCACTACAGGCACAATCAACAAGGAGATCAGAAAGAGTGTCTGCAGAAGGGATTGCTACCCTTCATCGAAAATCACAAAGAAAAACCTTTATTCTGGCCCGATTTGGCATCATGCCACTTTGCTAAAACTGTGATGGAGAGTTACCAAGCAAATCAAATGAACATTGTACCAAAACCCTAAAACCCACCAAATTGCCCAGAGCTATGACCAATCGAGAGATATTGGGCTCTGATGAAGCGGAAGCTTTCTGGAAAAAAGCAAGGAATCAAACACTTGACACTTCCAGCAAATTTGGACAAAGACGGCTTCTACGATTTCTGAAGAATCTGTACAATGTCTGTACCCTAATGGACGGAGTTAAGCGCAAAGTTCGAAAATTTTATGCAAATACCGAATAACTTTGTTTTGTCTCCACGAATTGTTAAAAACACATCCCATGAATCTGAAATAAACAACTACGACGGAAATGTAATGAGAAATTTATGTATTATTCATGTTTTGAGGTGTCCGGATTATTCCGGATACAGACCTTATGTAAATTTCAACTGATATTCTAACTTATTTTTGTATTGAAAGTTGTTTCTTAATTGAAAGATTCACCGAAAGTTGTGTTGGAATACGAACTTAAATGTGTACGCTATACAGCTGATTTTGAAATCTGTAGGTGCCTTATGAATTTTGTTCTTTTCATACAGAAATCGGTTAGAGGTGTCGTTTCTTTTCATTATCATAGTTATTGTAAAGTGGATTTGTGGATTGAACTTTTAGTACGAAAGAAAATTTTGCTCTTTTGGTTTCGTGAAAAGGATGTAATGTACAACCAGACTGTCAAAAAGGTCAAATCTGAAAGATTTATAAAAAGGAGGGATTAAAAAGTATTATAAGCAGTACATTCTGCAGGATCCTCCCTTAGCTCAGTCGGTAAAGGCGTGGCTACAAAGTAACACCATGCTGGAACTGGCTGGGTACCTGGCATCAAAAATCCTCAATTAATAACTATGGAAGTGCGTTTAGGACACTTAAATGTTCAGGACTTAAAGCAATAAACTTGAAACGCAAAGAAAGAAGAAGATCATCCTGCAGGACGTACCGAGAACTGGATGAAATCCGGCTTCTGCAATCCCAAATCGGATCAAAAAGTCGTCGATTATGTTCGGGAGAACAACTCCGCCTCAACTCGTGATTTGGCCAACGATGATTTTAGAAGATCGAGGAGAGAATTGATTCGAAAACATACATAAAGCAAAAAGTACCAAATCTATGCAATTGTTATAAAAAGGCAAAATTATTGTTCAATAACAAATATAGGTTATCAATCAAATATTGTCTTACGACGTCGCAAACAATTGAGACCAGTCAACAATAAACTAACAAAACATCTTTCGCAATATAACAATTTATCACCGCCATTCAAACAAGGGAGTCCTTGGCGTGATAGGTTTGTAACTTATATGCTAGCTTGGAAAGCAATTTCCGGCCCATTCTGCCTGCTTCATTCTACATTGGTTTTCAAACTGTTCGTAACTGTCCTAACTGTCGCTAATCGAACACTACTGGCCAATCATCCAGCGGAACTTCAAAAAGGCAGACTTCAAAAAGCTAGTCAGCAGCGTCAAGGAAGTGCTCAAAAAGTACTGTGCAGAACTTAATGGACAGTATAAAAAAGTAAAGTAAGATCCTGTTACCGAAAGCAGTAATTTTTATGAAAGTTCAATTGATTTTTTAACAGGTTACTGCATTACTTTAAGAATTAGAGAATTGGCTTTAGTTTAATTTCATTTTTCAAATATTTGTAACTATTTTTTGACATACACTTTACTCAACTCGTTCTGAAATTCGTACTGAAATTAATTTGAAAATTTGTATTGCAATTAATTTCCATGATTTTCCGACAAATTTTCTCAAAAATCAACCCGGACATACAAACACCTCAAACTCAGTCTTGAAATTCACCGAATATCATCCTTACCCACAATATTTTTGCACTGTTGCAATTTACAATTCAGAAATTTTTGTTTAGAACTTCGCGCTAAAATTCGTACAAGAATTTGTTTCTGAAATTTATAGGTAAAAATAATTTGAAGACTCGTACTAATCCTGTTACTAACATTTCTGCTGAAATTTGTATTCAAGTTCATACTGGATTTCTTTCGGAGATTTGATACTCGTGATTACTGCGGAAAAGCCATTTGATACAGTGATCTATCTTAAAGTCTATAGATTTGTACTCAAAGGAGTTTTTGAAAGACCTAAAAAACCCAAAACTGAACGTGCGGAACGTGGAGGCGGTGAATGCACCACGAATTGCATCAGTGGCTGGCTAAGATCGGTCTACTACAATGGGCTGGACATGTCGTAAGACTGTTGGACGACAGCCCTGTTAAAATGGTTCTCGGAAACGACCCGATGGGTACAAGAAAAAGAGGCGCGCAACAAGCAAAGTGGATCGATCAAGTAGAAGGCGACCTGCGCACCCTTCGTTGACTGGCGAGCCTGGCGAGGTGCAGCCATGGACCGAATAGAATGGAGACAAGTTATACAGCACATGCCACCCCGGCCCTGGTCTGATTGGTAAGTATAGGTAAGTTAACGCATTAAACGCAGGTTAGGTTGAATACCGACGCGAGGCTCTGACGCTTGTGAAAACTTTTCAAAAACTTTAGAAAAACTGTTTGTTACGGTTTTTGCTTCAACGTCTATACTCCAAGTAGTTTTTGGATAACTTATAACCTTTGAATATTGATGAATGGCAGTTTATCAAACGTGTTCTTATACCGTTTTTATACGTCAAAAATGAATTTAGCTATAAACTATAGATTACTACTTGAATGACTTCGAATACTTGATGGCTTCAAAATACGATTCTGAACAAGATTGCTGATGGCAGAAAATTTATATCTAATCATTAGTTTTTTCATGAACAATAATGTAATACGAATGAAAGCAAATTTTATGACAGTCTGTCTGTCTGATATTCGTTGAGTTTTTAGTAGATTAACTTTTGAAATTTGAAAAAGTCCAGAATCTATTAAAGGATCTTGAAACATCAGAGCTATATGAATCTTCAAGAAACCCTTGAAACTGTAGGGAATATCAAGAGGGAGTTGTTATGGAGATCTTGAAGAAAATGGAATCAATGAAGATGTTCCTATTCTAATCTCATCACTCGCAATTCATCCTAGGATAGATTTTTTAAATCATTTGAGTGGATTTGTTTGTGACATTTGTAATTCTTAGCAGCACATTCGTCGCAAATCTGTTAAAATAACTTCAATATGACTTAATTAAGCCACAATCAAGTTGCTGTTACCAATTTTGATGATTTTTTGCTACGTGGGATTGTTATTAAAAATTTTTGCAAAAAGAGACGAATCTATTTATTCTCCAATCTCTATTAAGGATGAAAATACGCATATAAGATTAACATGTGAACAGTTACCCTTCTACACAAATACAGTGACGGACAATTCAATAAGACCAAAGCCCGATTTCAATACAAAATGGTCATGTTTGGGAGCGTGTCTTTAATTTTCCCGTGAAACAATTGAGCTGAAATTTCGTCTGTAGTCTAGAAGTTACCTGTATTTTCATCTGTATTAAATCCATAATCCATTTACTACTTTAAATGTTACAGATACCACTTTTGACGAAACATTATAACCCAATTTTGATCTCCATAAATAATGCTAAAGTTTGGTTACCTGAACTTTGAGTTTTGATTTACGACTGATTTCAACATCAGTATACTATTGATCATCATTCATATTCATCCTTAACCAAATTTTAACAATTAACATCAACAAATTAATACAATTTCGTTCTATACACAACACAAATTCGTGTTGTTTATTAAAATGTTAAACAACTTTCTAGCTCAGAAATTCTCGGAGAAATTGCGTTCAACCTTTGCACTAGAAGACGTGCCATCCTGGCTATATATTGAAAAGAGAAAACTACTTTCTTCCTTAGAACACCTCAGCTTGGAAGTCACTTGCAAATTTATAATACCTTACAAGCACTCAATAAAAGGGGTGATAAAAATTTCCACGAAAAAAGAAAACCACGAACCTGATGGCAGTTGGCAATGTTGATGGTGTCGCTGGTGCTCCCGACAACGCCAAGATGAAAAGCCGCAGTCAAGGATGTCATAAAGGATAATTTAGATTACTGATAAGAGCATACGTGTGCTCCAGATAGAAAAGGGGTAGCTCTTCATTCATACTCGAGCCTCAAGTCCCGAAGGAAAAGAAATACCTGTTTCAAAGCAGGGCGAGAAACTCCCACTCCCGGGCCCAGCCGAGTGTCAGCCAGTCAGTCATTGGCTAAGGAAACCATTAAAATGATGGATTACCCATCAACAAATTTATGGCCACTCTTTAGAAAACGGTTACAAAAAAAAAACCGGAAAGCAACCCTTTCCCTCGCCCGCACCGCCATCGTCGTCAATGCGTTTTGGATGTTCGGGCCGACGACAACCTGCTGGCGCGGAGGGTGATCATATAAGAGTGCTTATCGCGGGCGTCGACGATTATCACCAAGCGCAATTTGAAGACAATTTTACGCTTCCCAAACATTAAGATAAGCCCCCGGCCGCTAGGGGGCACCGATCGCCGACGGAACCGTTAGCATACCACGTGTTGCCGCGGCACATCGGCTCGGGCCTGCTGACGAACAATTCCGGGAAACACATAAAACTCGAGTTTTCGGAAGCTAAAACGATAAATTTCCTTCTGGTCCTCTCCAAACGCAGGTAGTTCAATGGATCGGATCGAATGTAATTGGAATCCCGCCTGGATCGGCTGAAGTTTCGATCTATTCGAAACCAAAGTTGTGTTTCGATGAAGATTGCGTGGATTATCGGCCCGGGTCGCATCTCACTTGTGGACCGAACACGAGGAGAAGCCAAAGGCAGACGGGCACGCTTGTAGGGGAGATTGGGCGCGTTTGTCATCGTGTTAGGTGAGGAGTTAAAGCGTCTGATTCAGTTTCAACATCACCGCAGACTGAAAAGTATCAAAAGAAGCACTCATCCATCAAAAAGAATAGCCTACTTCGGGATTTGGAGCACCAACAGTCCAAACGATCAAGTGTGCCTGGTCTCCTCTAAAGAAAATCAATGAAGTTGAGGTTTCAGCAGCAGAGGTAGCTGAAGTCCGTTCGATTGGTGGTGGGTGCGTTCGCGGGTCATTCGGTATAGAGGTGATAGAGAGGTACATTAATTTTAATCACTGCAGACGGATTTTTTGGGCTTCGATCAGCTACCTAAATAGTCGATTAATTGTGATAGATAGCTCGTGGTTCGAGGTTTCTAGGGTCTGGTCAGTTAAGGCAAGGTATCACAAAGTTGGAGGCAGCGGGTTCGATTCTGTTGCCTCGTAGTTCATTGCATTAATCCGTAGGTGACAAAGAGAAAAAATGAGCTTACTATAATGGCAAAATAGTGTCAAAAGCAGGTTGAAAAACTTTGTGGTGCACTGTTGAGGTTATAGTTTGTTTAAGGTTTTGGGAAATTTATTTAATCACATTAATTATAACTAGAGCCTTGGATGGCATAGTTGGTAAAAGTACGGTCTACCAAGTCAGAGGTGGCGAGTTCGATTCTCGACCGGTCTAGGAATTTTTAGGGTTAGATATTTTTTCGTCTTCCCTGGGCATAGAGTATAAGTGTGCTTGCCACACAACATACAAATTCATGCATTGGTGTTGGCAATTAATAAATGTGAAAATGCGCTTAGAACACTAAGTTGAGAAGCAGGCAAAAGCTCGTCCAATCAGCGTCAAAAAAGCCAGGAAGAACAGCTACATTACCGTCTACAAGGGGTGTCTTTGATAACATATAATTCATTGAGATTTTGAGTGAAGAAAGTTATGTGTAGGATTCATCATCAGAGCAAAAGTATCAGTTTCATCATCAGAGTGAAAGTAAAAAAAGTAGAAGAAAGGACACTTCGTTCGTGAGAAAATCCTACACACGTACTTTGAAAATAGTTGAGAATCGTACAATCAACAATTTTTCGTTTCATATAATGTTTCGAATTTCCAAGGTATTGAAAATAGAAGCCAATTATAATAATCGAATCGACCGTCACATTACTTGACAGGTCTGTTTTGCTATAAGAAATGTCGACACATTTTGTCGAGTAGATCAGCTTAGTCGACCGCTCGAAAACTTGTGACTTATCTGGTACATTCTGTCAAGTAAGAGTTTGTTTTGGCACGCGTGCTTTGACGGGAGGTGAAAGTTGGTTTAGCAAGGTAAGAAATGGTCCTAATCAACATTTTATGTTGCAGGTGAATTAACAGAGAAATAAGTAATTTTCAGTAAAAATGTTCACTATTATTGAAAAATAAACAGCCGTTTGATTGAGCGGCTCGTTGGACTGTTGAAAATGATTGTGGACTCTGACGTTTCCAGTAGAAGTAAGCAACACATGTTTTTCACAACTTTACGCATTTTCGAGGAACTTATCAAACAATTTGCAAGCTTTGTGGAAGTTATAAGGACAATTGTAATTTCAATGAAGATTTGAATATGAAAAGAAAAAATATTACATTTTTGGTAGTCATTACTGTTCAAGCAAATTTACGAATTTCTGTACTGAGATTTCTTTTCAGAATTTTCCGAAACGACAGACCTCGTTTTGGAAATTGTGTGCGTATTTTTCGAACATCGCCTACTAATATGACCTTGTCGTAAGTTTTCAAAAATTCAGAAATTTCTTTTGGAAGTTGTAAAAAATTGCGGAAACTTCAGCAAAAAAAACTAGAAGTACATCTTGACATACAAATAAAGATCTGCGTTCTTCTTCACATCAACTATTCTCACAAACCTTTCTATTGACAGCCAAGTCATGAATGTCATGAACTTTTGTAAACTTGTCAAAAACCACGGGAATTTCCTATAGATTCAGAAAGGGACTTCTCAATTTTAGGTTTGGGAATTTTCCAGAAGTTCAAGAAAAACCATCTCAAAATTTTAGGGATAACTCCTTAGAAGCTTTGCAGAGAACTTCTCCAAAATCCCAGAAGAAGAATTCCCAAACGCACTAGAAGAAATTTCCTAGAAGTATAGGTGGAGACTTCCCAAAGCGTCAGTAAAAATTTTTCTCTAAGTTCAGAAAAAAACTTCCCAGATTTTTAAGAGGCACTTCATTCAAGTTCTGGAGAGCTGCCTTGAATTTCAGAAGGGGACTTTACAAAAGTGTAAGAAGTGACTTATTTGAAAAAAAAAAACTTCTTCGAATGTCAGAAAGAACCTTTTCGGGAGTATAATGGGAACATTTTAGTATTTTCTGCAGGAAAATCTTAGTAATTCGGAAACAAACATTTCCAAAGTTCAAGGTCACACTTTCCAAATGTTTTAGAGATAACAGAGAAATGATGTTCCGGAAAAAACTTGAGATGGAATTAAGTACCCAAAAGTTCTGAAAGAAACTTCTACAAAGAACTGTAAATATCGAGGGTACTTCTTAGTACCCAAGCAGGAATTTCTCAGAAATTCATGAAAAAACTCTCCAAAGTTCAAGAAAGAACTTGTTTGGAGGAGGACTTCTTAGAAATTCCTTGAAATCTTCCTGAAAGTCTGAATAGTACTTTCCTCAAGTTTTGTAGAGATTTTCATCGAAGTTTAGGATGGGATTCCCAGATATTTGGAAATAAGGATTAATTTGAAGTTTGTAAAAACTATATGTAAAATGGAGATAGCTAGATTTACTATGCATTAACAGCTGAGAGCAAAACGATATCTGGGATACATTTTTGGCCGTAGTTTGTAAATTCACTATGCTAAGACTTTACATGATGGCATTAAGTCCTCTGTAAACTGACTTATTTTGCCGTCGTAATGTGGAGGGGTGATTGAGTCATCAATCACTGTTGATACATAATCCTTTGTTATTATCGTAAGAACTTTTATTGATAGTTAAGTACGTACTCAATGTCAGATAACGTCAAGGGATTTGATGTGCTCCTAATATTCCTGGAGAGCTAATCGTCTGAACTATCTTCGAAATTGTTATCCACACTTGCTCAAATATTAATTAACAACTTTCTTGAGAAAACACAGAATGGCAACTTTAGAATAACTGCCTAATGAGGTTTCCAGGAAAACAAAAACATTACTGTTATTCACGAAACAATAGTGAAAATTGTAAACATATATTCTTCGCATGTCAAAAATGACAGGGAAATGGATGGAAATCCTTAATTCTTGAGTAATTCATAATAAGGGCCTAAAATACAATTGTAAACAATTCTTTTAGAGTTGATTTCTCACGAAACTCAAAACACTAAAGCAAATCGAAATCAGCATCTTGTAGAGAAATGTTTATTCTATCATTGTTTAGGCCCTAATTATGAATAACTCAAGAATTGATATATTTCAATGACATTTTGAAAATTTTCAACACAACATTTGACACTTCAACCTGCGATATTGGTTAAAAATACAAATATTTTTTCAGAAACTCGCAAAGGGAACGTCCATTAATTATGTCACGCACAAATTGACTTTTTATACCCCCCCCCCCCTTGTCTCGTTTTTTGTATGGACCTCCAATTTTTTGTATGGATTGTCACGTTTTCCCAAAACCTCCCTCCCCCAGCGTGACATAGTTACTAAACCTTCCCTAAGCTCGTTCTAACAACACAGTTTTCGTACATTGAATACACTTCACATAAATTGTAAACAACATTCGTACTGCTTGTCATCAGCAAAATGCTTTCATTACGCCGTGTTCGTACAATACATAAAGTTAATTTTGTGCAGACGAGCCAATCGCTTCTCCTCTTCTATCGTACCCGAACATGTTGATGTTGCTGCTGTGGCGGCAAAAAATATTTGCTCACCTCGACATGCAATTAAAAGCGTCACACATCTCGGTTCGAAAATTATATTTTCGTCTACATTTATCGCTCTAATTCTAACGGGTCACCATAGCCTAGAGAGATGAACCACGGATGCAACAGCAGATTTTTTCAATTGGACAGGATCAACTCCCAAATCAGAAAAAAATCACGGTGTTTAAGAAGTTCGAATGCAAATTTTCATCGTTGTGTAGGTATGCGCTGTGTACATATTCTATAATGGTATTGGTGTCAGCGTTAACTTTGTATATATGCTAACGAGTGTGTGTGGTGTTCACATTCTGTCTGTTATTGCTCGTTGGCTACGCGGGATGAAAGAGTATCGGTCTATCGTAATTATGCGTGCTTTCAATTTAATGAACCCAGAAAAAACCTTATTCTTTTGAAAGTGAATCCGAGCTTATTGAACATGGTGTAAAAATAAAGTCAGTTTCAAAATTGAGCGTACACGTGTGATTTATTCGTATATGTGTGATTCAGTTTGTACACATGGTAGAAAAAATCTTTTTCTCACGTATTTAAAACTTGTAAGAATTAAAAACAATAATGACCTCATTTGTAATTGGCTAAATGAAGTTAAAATCGCTGATTTGGATGATACAAAATTGAGCGTAAAGTACATAATTATCATAGAAAATAAGTTTTAACAATGTCGGAAATCGTTGAAATTCGTTTTTTTTTTGTTTTTCGTATGACCGTCTTTGACATCCAGAATAGCCTTCAAGCGTCTCGGCATCAATTCCACCAGCTTCCTGGTCACCGTTCCAAATCTCCTGAATCGCCAGTTTGAGGTCTTTTTTGTTTCTTGCTGTTGATTTATTGGAGTTATTCAATCGGTGCTTAACCTCCCACCACAAGTGCAAATCCGATGAAATGCTTAGTTGCTTAGGTAAATTGTAAAGCAACCACTTTCGTACAACGTGCGACGTGTGTTTTGGATCATTGTCCTGCTGAAAGTAATAACCACGCGGTAGTTCCAATTGTTGCACGGAAGGTTGCAGATTACACTTCATTATGTTCAAATAGCCCATTTAATCCATAGTGTTGTCGATAAGCTCCATAGCACGCACAGGTTCCTCCATAGCACCCATAGCTTCTCCGTATTTGCCAGTATTACTTAAATGCTTGACCTCCAACGACGAATTCGGTTCTCTCCAAACTATCTGTCTTCCATCGGATCCAAATAGATTAATTTTCGTCTCGTCGGTAAAAACCACCTTGTTCCAAAACTCCAAAGGCTTGTCAATACGCTCCTTCGCAAAATCCAGTTGCTTCTAAATATTTGCTTTTGAAAGAAGCGGCTTCTTCCGAGCAATCCTTCCCCTCAGATTGTGTCGGTGAGCCTCACGCCGGGTGGTTTGAGCACTGACAGCTCATCCGATATTGTCATCGACCACGTTGGCCAATTCCGGATTACTTGTCTTGGGTTCTTTTCTTATTGTTCGCACGATTCCTCGTTCGTCAGCAGCGGTCAAGATCCATTTGCGGCCTCTGTCTGAGCGGTTCTCTAAAGTTCCCTCGAATTTCCACTTGTTAACGATTTTCTTCATTATGGAATGTGTTCTTCCAATGGCAGACGCCATTTCCCGAAACGATTTTCCATGAAGGCACATACTGATCACTTGAGTGCGCGTGGCAATGTCGGTTTCTTTCCTGGTGGTCGCCATTTTGGTCCAAACACAATAAACTTTCAGACCAAAATTACTAAGATCACTTATGTTGGCGCTGATTTGATTTTACCGTGGATGCTTTGGTGGTTGAAAACAGAAAACTGACGTGTTTTGTTTTTGCTGCGTCGTTTTCGCGAAAAAAATCAAACAATAATTCGTAATTTAACTTTAACTAACAGTGAAATCATAAAATATCCGCGTGCTTTGGGAAACCTGTAGTGAATACAATCGATTCCCACCCGAAATGTGTGAGTGTCGGTAGTATTTCCACATTTTGTGGTTTTTTGTGCTGCGCCCCCGCACCCGGAAGAGGAGTTACATCAGCTTAGTTTTGCTTATTAGTGGTAGTATTGAGACATCTAGGTTCGAGCGTTTGTCCGCTTTGTCGCGAGTGAATCGATGATTATTAGCAGTTTAGAAGTTCGATAGAGAGTGGCCTCGTATCGGGCATTTGATTATTGGCAGAGTGTGGAGTGCACAAAACGAAGACCAGTGCGTGAAGAAAACGGCCATTTGCTTATCATAAGCAGCAAACGAAGACAATGCGCATGCGTGCGGGAAAGGCTGCCACATAATTTCAGATGCGTTCACCATGTGGTGTACAGAGTTTTCTTATGCAGGTTACATGTATAACGGGCGGTTTGGCCACGTTAATTTTTGCGCTTATTTTGTCGGGAGTGCATGAAATTAATTACGAGGCAACGTCGAGAACTTTTATGTTTACGAATGAACAAGAGAGTGTAACGAAGGAAGCGGCAATTGGTGAGATGTATCTGACTAGAACTATATAACGTCAACCTTATTTTTAAATAATACCAAATACGTGCCTGGTTAAAAAAAAAATATATTGTGAATCACTAAATACGCGTCAATCAAGCATTGCACATACGCTTGATTGAAAGTTTCAGTATGTCACTACTGGAGCAGGGCTTATCGTGTACGAAGATAGCTTCGGAATGCTTGCGTTCTTGAAATGGGCTATTGGAGTCGCGGTAGAGCTGTCACCTTCTAATCCCCGGATTTAAGCTTTTTGCAACTGTAAACAGCAAATACGAAACAGTTGCAGGAAGATTCTATCCATAATACCGCTGCCAGACAGTGGGAATTAGATTGTAAACACACACACACACATGCTTTGGTGGTTGAAAACAAACGCAATATAGTGTTAGTGAGGTACAGCGTATACGTACACGCCTGAAGAGTGGTCTATGCAGCTGAGAGTTGTTGACAGTATGCACTGCTAAAAAAAATCACTTCAAATTACCAATGATGTGTTTATAAAACTAATTGGTTTGAAAATAGTAAAGGTGTACGCTCAATTTTGTAACATAAAAAATGATGTAATTTCTGGTATTTTATTCGATAAATTCTTTGTAAAAACCCTTTTCAATATTGAAGTCCATGCTTCGCAAGTTGAGCAATTATAGAATTGAACCAAAACAGAAATAATATTTTTGTAAAGTGTGTATTAGCTCAATTTTGAGACTGAATGTAAATACTCTGAAACCACTCCCTTCCATGGTTGAGCTTTTCTCAAGGGTTATTTCGAATCTATAATGCAGAACTATTCGTAAATAGTACAAATTAATTTGATTGCAGAAAACAAGGAATATATTGGTGATTTAAAGGAATAATTTTGAAGTAAAAACTCAATTTCTATTTTAAGTATACCATCGAATTATCGAAATTTTCGGTCTACCGTAAAACATGCAGGATTGAACCTCCCCAGCGCTACGGTTATCGGAAGGCCAAACCAATTTCCATTCAATCACTTTTTTCAGGATCAATCAACTTTTGATTCGGTGCCTTTAGTAGTGGACTCAACCCCCTTACTCCATCCCATCATCCACGCTCGACAGGGCTTAATTACTATCCAATTGTAATCGAATTAATCCCACATACCGAAACATACCCACGGGTCACACACAACCAAAAAATGAATTCCAGCCAACCAGACACAAAAACCTAATTCATCCGCCCCAGCATGCCACCGCGGACGACCGTTGTTGGGGCCTGGTGCTAATGGCGTGTGGCGGTCTCCAGATGTGTCTTCATCACCACCGCAGCAATAGTATTGCCCAAAAGAATCGCAAATTTGATTAATGTCTTCATCCCACCGCGCATGGGCAATCTCGAGCAAGCTTTAAGCTTTTCCAAGTCGCCGCAAATCCGTGGTCAGCCAGCCAGTCAGTCAGTTGGCGCGGAACGGCGCGCTTAGTTCGCACATAGGATAATTGTTCGCTATTCTTGGACCCCGGCTAGAGCTTGGCAGAAAGGAGAAAGCCCCCTTTGAAGACCGGTGGGGACTTTCGTGAGGTCAAACAAATTCCAGAATCCCCACCGAAATCCTAATGATAGTTTGGTCGCGTTGAACCAACTACCAATCAGCGGACGCTTTCATCGTCGTGGCGAGTTAATCGCATTCGAGGATGGCTTTGTAAGTGCGGATACTGATTCGGTTGTTGTTTTTTTGCGCTCTCGGACCAAAACCTAAATCAACACAACCCACTTCTGAACCGCTTGGAACATATGTGAATTTCTTCCCCGAGGACATTCGCCGTCAAGGCTTCAAAGTGTAGAAGCCGACCGTGAAGAATGCCATATAAATAATTAGCAATATGTTTCACTTAGCAGCGAGTGTTTGCTCTATGGGACAATCGGAAGGGGATCTCTTATTTGTTGTATAATGGTACGGAGAAAATGGAAGCGACTGAACTACAAACTGCCATAGCCGAAAAATGCAGGTCGACAGTGGATGGGTTTAAAATTTGCCCCTGGGCAAGTTCCCTTCCGAGCTGGCAGCCTCACGAAGGGAGAGTGGGTTTCACTAATAATTTGAACAAATTGCCGCCGTTAGATGATCGAGGTGGAGGGTTGTCAAACTGGTAAAGGGATGTGTTTTTTTTGCACGCCAATGTTTTCAATTTTTATATTTGAAAGGAAAGGATTGGTACATTAATTCAAATAGGAAGTTAATCTCCTTCAACATATGGGAACATACACGTTACATCATTGAATGGGTTGAATCATGACTTCACCGGGTATAACAATCATAGCAAGCTGGAAGAACTCGAAACAGACAGTGGTAGGAAATTTCCGTCACCTGGCCTGCTGATTAGCTCAATATTTGTACGATCTGAAATCGCAACGGTGGCGGCGGCGCTGCTCACTTGGATTGAGATCCAAAACAAACAGTCAATTGGAGAAAACGTGGTCACCGGTGTACGCCAACATATTTGCAGAAGGAAATTAAAAGTGGCTCTCGGCCCTGTCCAGAATGAACAAAACACTCGAAATGAATGACCACACCTCAATTGGATGCTGCTGGCAGGGCAAAGCAAAAAATGAACAACCTGTTTTACGATCCCCATAAATAAGATGGATCAGAGCCCATTTCGCTCGAATTGGCGAAATTTTCTAGTGAAAAGTAGAAGTTTTCTAATCAAGTTTGGACGGACGGGTTTGTGTCGATTTTTACTGCCGCCATCGATAGTGATCGCTTGTTATGTTTACAATAAACATCGTTTTATTTTGGTCAGTTGTTTGAACTACTTCGAGGAGGTTTTCGATTTTTTTTTCTCCTGAGCGATGCTGGCGTTGATGATGCTTTTTGTGTCTTTCTCAAGGAGGTGAAAGGAGATGCTGGGTAGATAAAATTAATTACATTTCTAATTTACCCCCGGTGCGTAGTGGTGGTGGTGGTGGTGGTTGTTGCGATTTGGTTTGGACCATGTGAGTTCGGCACGTATGCGAAAAAAAAAGAAATGAAAAAAGAATCGGACCACAAAGGCGCGCGCGCACCCGGGCTTAGTGACCGACGAACCACGGGGGGAAAAGAATCGGACAAAAAGTACATTATAAAAGAAGATTAATGATTAAATTGTAGCAACATGATTTATAATCCGAATGAAAGATTTTGTTGATTTTCGGCGCTGGGCTTGATTGACCGAATTATCGCCGATCGGCCAAAGAGATGGCTGAGGTGCTTTTGGGTTTTGACTGGGTTTTGCTGACTTGAAACCAGATTTGGGCACCGATATTTCTGGAGACAATGGATGTTTGACAAAAGCAGCCACCCGCAATACTTGACTCGTATGGATATCATAATTAAAAAAAAATATTGAAATAGATAATTATTGTGTTTTTGTGCGCTACCCTTTTTTCAACGTTAAAAAGAGATCCATAATACCAGAGTCAAGGTAGACCTTCTTCATGCTGCAAGGATACGTAGCGTTTCTGCCTACTGTGCAAGGGAAAGTGGATTCAAATAGTATCCTGTGGTCATAAAACGATTCGAATTTATTTTCTTGAATGTCAAAGTTTGTTTGAATTATCTGCGGTTGACCAGAGTAAGAAGATTCAAATTGTGTGCTCAAAAGCAATTTCAACACAGCAGTTGATTTTGATTTTCTGCATTTAAAATACAAAAAAATAAACAGAAATAAATAATATGTCAACATTTTGGTTGACTGAAGTTTGTTTGACTGTTTTTCCTGTGGCAAACCATTCCATTTGCTGAATTCCTAGAAATTGCTATTGTTCCTAGAAATTTCTTCATTAAGAAGTTTTATAAGCTTCAATAATTTTGTTGAAAACCTTCTTTCCAACCAGAAATTAAAAGAAAAATTAGTATATTTCATTTAATAACTCGACTTAGTACGAGACACTGAAGAAGTCTGCACATTGTAGACGAAATACGCGTATCTGTCGAAGATAAGCAAAGGTAGTTGGAATTAAATGGAAAATACTAATTTTTCTTCTAATTTCTAGTTACAGGTATTCCACTTAACAGCTTAAACCCTTTAAGATTCACCTTCTTTCTGATATACAACCTCATAGAATCCACAATTTTAATGCCTGGAGTAATCATTTTTGTTCAAGTAATTCTGGAAGAAGTGCGGTTAAAATGTTGAATGTGTGAGCCTACTTCCATTGGAAATCAATTATAACTGGCTCTGGTGAGTTCGTTCCGAAAATAAATCAGCTGTTAAAAAAGAAATTCTTGAGTTTCGAGGCTTAAAGCTTCATCTCCCATTTTAAATAAGTTGTTTTTATTTCCCGCATAGGTGATCAAATATTCCAGTTAGAAATTTCATTGAGGATATTTTTGCAATACAGTTCGAAGACAGAAGAAATAATTCAGCATTCAAAATGAAAAGTTCGGAGCGCTTCTGATATTGACTTTGAAACGGAAATGAAATTATCACCCCATTAATAAATATACACGAGACGTTCTTGAATTAGTTTGATTTACGTCAAAAAACGTATACAAAGATTTCATGTGCAACTAGGTATCCCATAACAGAAACTGAAACAACTAGACTAAAAGTGTGTTTGATTGAATTGATTTTGAAGTCTCTTTCGAATGACTTTTTTGTGACAGACTCAGGGCACCAACATTTACATGACTTTTTAGCAGTATCCATACAAGTAGACATATTTGAGAGAGATTTTTTTATTACTCGGTCTAGTGGTTTCTTCTAAACGTAACTCGTTCCAAATTAACATTTTTCGGGGTCCCTATCAATGCGTTGAATTTCCTGACTTTTGGATATCACGAATGTGGAAAACAATTCGATTCAATTTTGTCAGATAATTTGGTAATAGTGATTCTCACCTAGAACGGTCGGCAGAAGTGCGATAAGAAAACAATGTCATATTATAAACATGCCTGGGTACGATCAGACATTTCTTGACTTCCTTGAACGAGTATGATTATACCTGCTACGTAATCATAGTAATTCGCAATGTCACAAGCTATAAAATGTGAAACCACATCCTCAACACTAAGAGACCAGAACTAGGATTATGCGATGTAGGTATCACCATAATGTTTTCTTTTTGAACGCAATAAATACAGTTTTTTCAATGTAGAAGTCTTCAAATTACTTCTTTTCATGCACCTACAAACGTGGACAACAATTGAATGTGAGCAGTTCCGTTATTCAGAACTGCTGAAATTACACAGAGAACCATCAGATGAAGTTTGAAACTAACATACACCCTCAATGTGGAACAATCGCAGCAAGCTCTGCCCCATTACGTTTGGCTTCTCGTGAGCTGTCAAGTTTTTTTTCCTTTTTACGTTTTTGGTTGTGATTTTAAGTTTATAGTTTTTTCTCCGACGTTAAAATCTTACCGTGCCGTTTGTGAATGTTGTGATACAAGTTTCGCGAGTAAACACCCCAGTTAGTGAACTTTTTCGGTGGAAATTATTAGTTGCCAGCTAGTGAATAAAGCTCCATAGGAAGTGTGATAAGGTTACGGATAACGATAAGAAGTCTCGAAGTGTGCGGAGGTGTTGGCGTTTGCTTGAGAGACTATCTGATTTTGCGGTAGCGCTGCTACCGGACCAAATTGGTGCTGACAAATAATGTTTGGATTTGAAAAACAGGAGATATAAGTAGAAGAACATAGAAAAAAATGTATTTTAACACGCTTTTAAACTTTTCCCTCGTTTAGTTCCAAGTGAAATGAGGCGTAAGTAACGAAATTGTTTGCAATCTTTCATGCGCCATACAACAATGTTTGCAACCATTCATACAACAGGCTAAATTCAGGTGTTATTTGGCTTAAATTTACATGACACATCCCATTATTTTCAGTCAAATATAGTATTCCCTTTGTTTGCATTAGGTATCCCAGAAAATTCAATGTTTATTTTAATCTGCGAAGATTATGTTTGCCTTCAACAGTTGGGGTACAATTTCGAAGCACTTTCGGTGTTTTTCATAAACTGTATTCTTGTATTTTGCTTGGTACAGAAAGCTTCTCAGAACTAGTATCTACTGCAACATATTTCTTGTTGCAACCCAGTTGAACGGATTGAAATTACACCTTTAATAATGTTTGGGCGAAATCGTTCCTATATATTTACGTACACTTAATACTTTACAAAGTTTTACAAATAACAAGTACATTTCCTTATTTACCGAACACATCAAACTTGAACTTGCTTACACACTTAGATTTTTTTACAGAAATCTGTAAAGTTTTACCAGATTCTCAACAGCTGAACGTTCGGTAATCCGATTTTACGGATTTCCGTAAAATTTTACCGAAATCCGGTAATTTTTTTACAAATATCTGTAAAATTTCACCGGAATCCGTAAAATCGGATTACCGAACGTTTTCCAATCCCACTATGGCCAACCCTTTGGTCAGTGACGATAAAAAGTCGATTGCTGTAAAAAAATCAAGCATCAAGCAGATAAGTTTTCATGGCCACGGTTATTCAAAATGTATATATATATATATATATATATATATATATATATATATATATATATATATATATATATATATATATATATATATATATATATGCTAGTTTTGTATAATTTCAATAGATTTAATCATTTTTTTCAGGATATACCAAAACAAGCATTCTGTGAATTGCTGCTATCATTGGAAACGAACGAGATATAACGAGATATAACACTGCTAACTCGAACACTCATTTAACGTTCAATCTAAATGGTTGAAGGTGGATAGCATGTATAGCCAGTTGTGAAACAAATGTTCATTTGCCTGATATTTGAAGCTTACGAACCAACGAAGTCTGTTTAGTTTAATGGATACCACATTGGACTCAACAGATGGCAGTAGTGTTCGTGCAAAAAGGTTTTGCTCCATGAAATGTTCATGCCGTTATTCAAATTAAATATCTTAAAGAATGAATTGTTGATTCAAATCGGAAATCAAAATTTGAAAATAATAATTAAAGTTAATCTCAGAATTTTCAGGAACAGCCAACTTAAGAATATATAATAGATACGCAGTAATTTCTCATATATAAATTTATAAATATTATATGAATACCCAGACAACCACAAGTCGTATAACAATGTTCAAATAGTATCGTATATTCCTATATCTTTAGTCAAAATCGCAATTAATTGTGGCCTTTATCGTATTATGTTTAAAACAAATCGTAAAGAGTGCAAATTTTCGACCTCAATACGATGTGTCATTTATTCATCGTACTGCATCACAAACTAAATCGGATATACATCGCTTACCCTTTTAAATCGAATTTGCTATTACATATTCAATCGTATACGATATAGTTTAAGAAAAAAAATCGGATTTGCACGTATATGGCCTCCACTTTTGCATGTATAAGCCATATTTTTGCATTCTATACGATTTGTTTACTTACATATATGTTTGTAAATCGTGAAAACAACTTGCAATAGACGTGCATTTTGGTTGTCTGGATATTTCATGCTTATACTGGGGAACGGAAGGGACCAGCAGGGAATTCGATTGAAGCAGACTGGATGGGGAGAGTGGTAATGCCAACTCCCTATTGCTAACATTTTTTCAATAGAGTGTGGGCTCTTTTTCCCGCCTTATTTGGCATCCTGATGTCCTGGGGGTCGGGGGTTGATCTGACATTTTCAATACAGGCCCTATTTGGATCTGAAGGCCACAGTCGATTCAGTGGACCAATAAATTCTGCATTCTAAGCTTTAGTTTCTCGGTGTTTTATCAACGGCTGTAGATTAATTAAGGTCATAGTTGTCGAATCGTTCAAACAATAGGGTATTATAGGGGTATGTGGACTATAACATAGTTCGATAGTAAATATAATAATATACCAGAAGTATTTTTTTTAATTAAATCTGCTTTAAATCAAGTGTAACTATTGAAAAAGCAATTTCAAAATATTATGAAAAAAAAATGAATGCAAGATAATATTATCCTATTTTACCATGAGACAGAAACACGCTACAAAAAACAGACTACTTAAACCAACGAACCAACCACTGATTTCTAGCATACATAAGTTGACATTTATGTCATAATGGGAGCAGTTTTCCAGTGCCGGGAGCCCTCGTTACTGAAAATAAATGTCACTTTGTGAAACTGCATGTCGGTTTGTGAAAATAAAAATGATTAGATTTTTCTTGTTTAAAATTCGAGAAAAAATAGTTGAGACTCATAAGAAATATGTTTGTGCTAACAAAAACACCCATCATCGATACAGATGGAAAAATACATGTTTTTTTTAAAAATAAAACCCCCTATTCGGATGGCCCTCAGAGCAGTGTACAGGGCCCTCTACTGTGCTAGATCTTCTTCGAAGAAAATCAAAAAGAGCACCGGGCCAAGATTGTAAAAAGGAGTAAACAAGAAAGTGCACGCAACAGTTTATGGATCCAAATTCATATACATCTAAATGCAGTTGTGTTGATTATTACATGTGTTCGTAATAATAAATAAATATTATGAATCAAATAGATTCTGTGGGTCTTTTTAACAACATCTTTTTCTTTGACCGGATTGTATATACCACATTATGCTAATGCAAAAGTCAATTAAGCACTGTGGGCGTTCATTTTGAACCTTGAATTATCAGATTATGATAAGCAATGAGCTAAGTATGATCTTAGAAAAATTTGACAACATCAGATACTTATGAGCTTCCACGATACTTCCATTATCTGAATCATCTAATTTCCCTGATTTTATTCTGTTGCTTAAATCAATGTTCTTTGAAACAAATCCACAGATCTTAGTTGTGAGTTTTCTATACCTTTTCCAAAGTAACAAATCAGATAGCGTGTAGCCAACGCAATGGTACGTTTTATAGTTATGGTAACGAATTCCCCATCCAAAAAGATGTTCACCTGTATCCGGAAGGATTTTTACGTATGGATTGGGAAACGAACGGCTTTATCAACTACGCTATGAGGCCGTTATTCTTGGTTCCAAATAATCCTTTCAAATCTGATCGAATTTCTAAAAACATGCTTAAAGTTGACAATAGCGCCTCAAACTCAACTGAAGTATGCTGACGGTCTCGCAATGCTTGTAATGTAATGTAATCTAATCTTATCTAATCTTATGCATACGTTGCCAGTAGGAGAAAGGAAATAGTTGGGTTAGATGACGTCCAATTTTTTTTGTCAATATTGATGCTTGCAGCATATTAAAGATATGACACAAACATCAAAGCGGCCAGGCCTACTGCATTGCATTAACCGCAAAAGATGATACTGTAAAATGAGTTGGGTTCAAATGAATAGATTTGAACCATAGGACATTTTGTAAAGGGTGTCCACGATGAAATTGCCACACTATGAAATTGCTCTAACTTTTTAACCGTTGGGTAGAATTTAATGAAAATTTGAGTGGATTTAGTGCATAGTGCATTATTTACATCCTATTTACAGTTTTAAAGTCCTGTGATCAAAACTCGCGGAAATGGAGTCGAAAGAACAGCTCGTGCGTGATAAAATCTTGCGCATTCATCACGAGAACAAGGATCTCTCGCATCGTTCCATCGCTAAAACGTTGGGAATCGCGAATTCCACGGTGTCGCGAGTGATTAAGCGGTTCGAGGAACGGTTGACCATCGATCGGAAGCCCAGAAGTGAAGGAAAAAGTATTCCGTACAACACCAAAAATCACAACCGCGTAGTTGGGGCCTTCAACCGAAATCCGAACGCCTCCGTTCGGGATGTGGCTAAGAAGCTGCACCTAAGCCGAAGTTTTGTCCAGAAGGCCAAAACTAAGGCTGGGCTTCGAACGTTCAAGGTACAAAAGGCCCCTAATCGCGACGAGAAGCAGAACAAGTCCGCCAAAACCCGTGCCAGGAAGTTATACCTCAACATGCTGACGAAAGTTGAATGCTGCATCATGGACGACGAAACATATGTGAAGGCCGACTTCAAACAGATCCCCGGCAACCTGTTTTTCACGGCCAAGGATAAGTTCAGCGTTCCGGAGCATGTCCGCACTCAGAAGATGTCCAAATTTGCGAAGAAATTCCTAGTTTGGCATGCCATCTGCACGTGCGGGAAGCGGAGTGCACCTTTCGTGACCCAGGACACGATGAACGGACAGGTGTACATAAAAGCGTGCCTCCAGAAGCGACTGATTCCTCTCCTGAAGGCCCACAACGTCCCAACAATCTTCTGGCCGGATTTGGCCTCATGCCACTACTCCAAGGACGTGCTGAAGTGGTATGCGGACAATAAGGTCAATTTCGTGCCGAAAATGTTCAACCCTCCCAACATTCCGGAGCTCCGCCCCATCGAGAAGTACTGGGCGATTATGAAGCAGCACCTTCTTAAACGACCTAAGGTAGTGAAGACAGTCGAGGAACTGAAGAAAGTATGGGTTTACATACAAAAAACGGTTGATTCACAGGTTGTGCAGAATCTTATGGCCGGGGTTAAGGCCAAGGTGCGGGCATTTGCGTATGGACTGTAAATACAATACGAGTAAAATGGTAAAATGAAGTTTAATAGTTATTTCTCAATCCCTGAAAATTTGATGGCAATCGGATGAAAACTCGAATTTTGCGAATCAATTTTGTGTGTGGCAATTTCATCGTGGACACCCTTTAAATGTACAGAAAATACGTGACATAGCGCAACATACGCTCCGAGGTGTATCAAGTTGAAAGTAAACGAATTTTTAAATATTTGTATATAAATAAAATGGTAGGATCTCACCCAATTATTGTCCCAATTAAAGTTATTCTACTGACCGTACTGCCGTTTGTGAGGCTTTGAGAATCATCTTGGCTACTTGATGTTACGTCAAGTGAAGAAACTAGTTTTTTTCGTGTTGAGCTGCTGGTCGATTAAAGATGGCTTGTTCATGAAACAAGTTGTGTAAACGTTTGACGTACCTTGTCAAATGAAACTGCGGTTTGTTGCAGTATTTGAAAACACCTATCTACATGACGCAATTGCAGAGCTTGAAGAAAGCTCTGCCATTGTTTTTTGTTTGCTAGTACTAGCGATTCCAACGTTTTACAAGCAAGCCCACAGTAAAATGAATCAAAACGTCTCATTTTCTGGCTTTTGCACAATCTTCACATCTGTCCATCATCAGCGAGACAGAGGCCGCAGCCTGAATCTTTTCTTGTACTTAGTGTTGATGTTCTCAAGTTATTACTTGACTTCCGCTGCCAAAGGATTGACCGTTATAAGTCTTCTTGAAACTTATTCTTGTTCGGCCTCAGTTTTTTCAGGATGCCTTCATCAAGTGAAGAATCATTCCGCAACAAATGAGCGTTGTATGTTAACGTTTGCCTTGTGCTTGAAATAGAGTCCCGGGGGCTGAAACCGCTTCCGTTACTGTATTGTTTTCCGGTTGCTTTGCGAGCGTTTTTAACGATATGAACGGACGACCAGAAACCCAACTAATTGAAATTCGCCCTTCTCAATCTTTACTATGAAACTTCACTAATCTTAAAATTAAAGGAAATGAACGAAAAAAACACTGATAGCGTTCTTAAACACCTTGGACGATTTTTGAACTTTGGCCTTCATTATGGCAAAAAATCTTTCCACCGGACGAATCTATGTTCAATTGGGGGTGGGGGGTGGGGGTGGGGTTTGGGTTGGCGGTTTTTGGTACAAAAACAACGTAACTATGTCTGTACCAATCCAATTCGCGTCCGTGGGACCGCAGGAACGGCAAAAGACGCTTCTGGAGGCACTCGGTGTGAAAAATTTCGCTGTTGATGGTACCTGTTGTTGATGTACGGTTTACTCAGTTTGCGCCAGTGGTATACCTCAGTACATCGCGAATCGAAAGGTTCGGATTACACTTTAAATAATCCAACACCTACCGGGCCTTCACATGGTCAGCTGTCTTCGATTTTCTTCCACTTCCAGCCCGCCGCTCGGTTGTCTGGGACTCCTTAAACGATTTTACCACCCGAGACACAGTTGTATGGGTGATTCCTAGTTGTCTTCCGATCTCATCTCATGGTCGCAGTCGGATTTTCTATTTCTTCGTGTTTCGATGACATCTCAATAACCACAGAACCGATTGTTATGAAATTTTGCACATGTAAACAATTTACTCCAATCTAGTTATACCCAGATTTTCATACTCATGGGCACAAACATTACACGCGGATAAAAATAGTGCATTTTTTTCGAGTACAGGCCTTATGCGAGTTTACAACAACAAAAACAAAATTAAAACAAATGTATGCGATAAATTAATCATACATTTCCAGAGTTCTAATGGAATTCAATCACCAGTCATATTTGGTGTATTTATTTTTCCACATTTCAATAGTTTCTTATATTTCAATATGGCAATTGAAATAAATCACAGTTTTTTCGAAAAGCCAATTTATCTTTGCAATTGCTGCTATAAAGCTTCTTGGTCATTTGGTGACTTTCCCAAATGCCAATTTGCCGTTTATGCATTTACTGGAGGTAAATTAAAATGCTTTTTCAACTAACCCTACTAAGATCATTTGAATGTGTCCTAAAGCGGCATTTCAAAACAGCATTTTACGAGTTCTTAAAGTTAACATAAGTTAATAAAATGAACCTATGACAGGAGTAAAAGGAATTTTAGAAGACAAGGTTTCAATATCGTTGTAAAGAAGCTATGTAGCTTCTCATAAACCTGACTTAAATATAGAACTTGTTTTCACCTCTTGGTACCATAATAAAACCAAATTGATTTTCAGTGGCGTTCATACAACTTTCATAAAATCTAATAACGCTGGATAGTTTTGGAAATGTTACTTGGGTGATGGTCTTCCTGGCAAAGTTTCTGTTATTTTCCTGGAATCACTCTATAAACTGTTAGTAAGGGTCTCGATAAGATCCTTCAACATTGCTGAAATAATATGATTTCCCAATAAAAACTTCTTATGCACCCAAAAGTTTTCAAAATGTGCCAACACAAATAATTTAATTTCAAGGAACTGGCCTGACATTGTCTGAACAGCACTGAACTAAAGCTCACTACGAAGTCAAACTTATGGAACAATTCTGCATCTCCAATGCATCCGTGAAAGCATCATATATTAAATTGGAACCTTCAAGCAACCATCGATACATTCGTACTTCTTATAATAACATGAAAATTGATGAAGGGGTCAGTATATAAATAATCTTTTGATAATTATGTACTTCATACAATATGTTTCTATAATTAGTGCAAAGTATTTCCAAATGTATAAATTACCGGTCAGCTATCTGACATCCAACATCAAGTGATCTAATAAAACTTTCGCTAATCGAACCCCGTCAACGAAATCACCCGAAATCATCGAGTATCTTGGCTTTATGGCACCCGTCACCGATGGACACACCTTTCGTCTCCGTTAGAGCCCCTCGCAAAAGCACATATTAGCAACGCATTTTTCCCACCATTAGGGGTCTGAATCAAAGCTAATTAATAATTTCACACCGCTCGCAGCTTGGGCCAGCTTTGGGTATATTGTTTTCGTTCGTTTTTTTTTTGTTTCTTTCACCACAACTTTTGTCGCTGCCTGAATATTTCCTAGTGGGGAATTAATTATCGTTCGATCGGAAGCATAAACCAGGAGAATCGAACGGAGCGCCGTCAATGTTGGGTGGGCTCCACCACCCGTTTCTCAGGGTCTGAATTTTTTGGCGGAATTTATGAATGGGAACGTTCGGCATCGTTCTGTCCGGGCGGCCAAACGGCCAAGAGCAGCGCAGGGAACCATGCGGGAAATTTATGGGTTGGTTCCGCTGTTTTGATACCAAATGGACAAAAATTAAAGGAAAACAGGTGGACCACATGGGTTGCCGGGTTCCGTTCGCAGCAGTATTTCAGCCAGAGTGAAATGCAGTTTCTGGGAAAGGTGCAGTAATTCAGCGCATTTTAAGAGGCTCTCAACGTACGTTATGCGATTCTTCGAAGGTTCGTAAAGAGGAATAGTTTATGGGTTGGTATTTGACGGGAAATTAATTAAATTTGGACGGTGTTAGAACGACTGGGGGGGAGAGTGAGCTGTAATTGATGGTCGTTAAGTAGGAAGTGACGATTCCTTGGAGAAAGAAGTGCACTTTCACCAAGAATTTTCCTTTATGGTATGTCGAAACAAACCCATGAATACTGGAATGGAAACCAACTTCTCCAAACATCCATGCATGTCACTGCTCCAATTAACCTATCAAAATCCAGTAAAACAAATTAAATTTAAACCTTAATCACCCGTAACAAAAAAAAATTATCGAAATCTCCAACGTAATCACGCCAAGGCGAACCACCGCGTTCCAGTTTCCAAAGTCCGATGCACGACGGTGCGTTCGGCAAGAGAAATAATAGTTAATGACCATGTACAAGACACATAATTACAGGGCAGCTTAAACAGTTCCAACTCACACACGACGTCGTTGTCGTCGTCGTCGTCGTCGTCGTCGTCGTCGTCGTCGTCGCCACCGCCAAAGTCCTCATCGTTAGACCTCGCGCGGGGTCTCCTAATCAAATCAAGCCTCCTCACCGCAACCCAAGCTAGCGAGGGAGAAAGAGAGAGGGAGAGAGAGAGAGAGCAAAGAAAGGAACGACACACACGCAGACAATCGAACTGGTCCATCGAACGAACTTTGGACATGATTCGTCAGATTGGCCGTTGTTGTCCGTACCTACTATTTCATTTCCACCAAATTAATAGTTTGCGTCGACGTCGTCGTCATCGTAGTCTTTCTCTCCACTTCCCCCTTCACCCCTCTTACAGGGTCTTAGCAGGCGCTGAAAGAGAGGTATTGCTTTAATTGCTATAATTTTCAAAGGGTTTGTGTTGGGTGTTTTGTTAGGAGTACCCTCTTTTTTGGAATTTTCTCCTCTAAACTAGCGTGTCCCAGGGTAATTAAAACCCGTCAATATACCTTTGAAGTCGGTTTGACATGCTCCGAATTCTCGGAACAAAGTTCGATCAAACGCTTTTTGGCAACAATTTACTCGCGTGCCGCGATTTCAATGAATAGCGCGAAACTTGGGGCCAGCGAAAGAAAGCTAACCGGTAGCTTATTGAACGCCGGTGTCTGTGCCCAAAATAGTCAATAAACATCCTTTTGATGTTGCGAGGAAATCAAAAACAAAACAAAAATAAGCATCATGATGGGCCTTAAAAATCTGATTACCAGCTTTTCGTTACCCTCGATCGTTCTCTTCGGCACCAAGTGCAACCAGTAGGAGTAGTGAAGAGACCATTCAAACAGTTTCTACGTTCTTCGGAAGATTGTTATCAGCCTCAATCTCCAGTTTCGAACCTTCGGCGAGAGGCTGGGGCACTCTCACACCTGGCAAAGCGAGTATCGAATTGAGCACTTCGTGAAAAATGGCCTGCTTTTATCTCGCCTATTGTGATCTGGGAAGCACCACCGGCTTTCGTGGATCTATTTTTTTTTTTGCGCAAGTCGGCATGTTTTTTTTTACACGGGAATGCACACATTTTACACATAATCAATCACTACTAGCAGCACGGGAGTGTGGGTCGGTTGGACCGAGGACAGCGTGAGGCGAGGTAAATATTGATGATGTTGCAGCGCTCGGTGGGTTGCCTTTTCCCCCTCCTTTTTTCGGCTTGGGACTACGGATGGACCCATCGGATCGATCGATCGGTCGATGGGTACATATTGGGTCATTTTAATCGGCGGGAAATTATCTAAAATTGATATACAAATAAGTGGTGTGAGGTTTGATTTGTTGTCGAAATTTGTTAAATGTCATCGGTTGACAGATATTAAGTTTTGTTTTTGGTGGTGAAAGGTTCGTCCGGGTTGTGCTTGGTCAGTTGTGAAGCGGAGGAAACTATGTTTGAATTGAAGATGCAAGGTGGGGATTTGTGAATGAAAATTGTTCAACGATAGCGATTGATGATTCGAAGCAAAAGATAAAAAAAATATTTCACGTAGGAAATGAATACAAAACCAATTTTTCTATATAGTATTACGTCTGTTCTCCATACAGGGGAAAAATTGGGAAAAAATCGCATCACGACCGTCATGAAAAGTTCTCGACTTCAATAGAGAACAATGTTGACTTCGGGCCACAAACTATTGAGAAATTCATATATGTTAAGCCTTGTTTTAAAAAGTATATTAACCCCTGCAGGCCTAAGGGATCATATACGACCCCAAAAGGAAAATGGCTATAAAAAATCACAGACTGAATAAAAGTGTACACTGTCTTTGGCAAATTTGGTCTACATCAACTCTTCTTATGAGTTTTAGGCCCATTTCACGACCTTCAACATCCTGAATATGAAGAAGTTCACGAAGAAAAAAATAATAGCTTATTAATACTATAAAGTGTTGTTTCAGAATAGGGTTCATGTGCATACGTATTATTGGTGATAAACGTTAAATATTTTTGTATCTTTCGGGGATGTTCGAGATTATCCATAATGCACTTGAGTTCGGGACTTCAGATTTACATTTGTTACATTAGCTTTTAGGGCTATATTAGATTGTGATATGTATTCAAACATATTGAATGAACCATTTGGAAGGTCAGCAGTCATTATTTGATGATTTTGTGATGTTCTAGGTCATCAAATCTGTCCTTGAGTTCAGAACATAAGATCTAAAGTAGTAACTATAGCTTTTTGGACTATACAAAGTAACGCTACGTATCCAACCATACTCAGAGAATATTTAAGAACGAAAACAAATATTACGAGATAAACTGGGACGATCGGGGTCATCCAAACTGTCCTCGAGCTCATAATATAAGATCTACAGTTGTAACAGTAAGTAGGTTTATGAAGTATACAAAAGAACATTTTGTATTTCACAATATTCATTGAATAGTGTAGAAGATCATCAGCCGTAATGCGGCTGATGATTCAAAACCTATGATCTACAGTTCTAACAGTAGCTTTTTGGGCTGTATAAGGTGATATGGATTCAAACATATTCAATGAACCTTTTTGAAGATCAACAGTCAATATTTTATAACTTTCTGAACCTCTCGATCATCCAAACTGTCCTGACGTTCAGAACTTAAGATTTACAGTTGTAATATTATTTTTTTAGACAATACAATGTCACAATGAATATTCAAACATATTTAATTAATATTTTAAAATGTCAATAAACATTATAAAGCAATATGACATGTTCTGGGTTATCTAAACTATCGTTGAGATCAGAAAATAGGTGCTGCAGTTGCAGCAAAAAGCTTTCTGGGCTATGCATGTGTTGAAACATATTTATTGAATATCTTGGAAACCCAACAAACATTATGAGATAATCTGCTAGGTTATCCAAACTATCCAGGAGTTCGATACTGAAATCTACAGCTGTAACTGTAGTTTTCTGGACCAAACAAATGTATTTGACAATTGAGGTGATTCTTCTGGAAGGTAAACAGATATAATGAGATATCTTGAGATGTTCTAAGTCACCAAAACTGCCATTGAGTACACAATATAGGATCTACAGTCGTAACATTAGCTTTATAACCTATGGAATGTGACGATATGTATTCAAACACGTTTTGTGAATCTTATGTAAGGTCATCATTCATTATCAGATTTTCGTAGGATGTTCAAGTTTATTAAAACTGCCTCGAGTTCACAACTCAAGATATACAGTAGTAACTCTTGGGCTAAACAGATCTACGATAACTATTCAAACATAAATCCTAGAGGGTTTGAGCTGTTCAGTGGAATACCTGTAACTAGAAATTAGAAGAAAAATTAGTATTTTCGATTTAATTCCACAGATCTTGACAGATACGCGTATTTCGTCTACAATGTGCAGACTTATTCAGTGTCTCGTACTAATAACTCGAGATAAGCAAAGGTAGTTCGAATTAAATGGAAAATACTATTTTTTCTTCTAATTTGTAGTTAGTCAAACATATTCAATTAATATTTTGAAACGTCCACAGACATCATAGGGTTATCTCGTTAGTTTTAGGTCATTCAAAACTCAACAAGGCCTACTAATGTAACAGTAGCTTTATGGGCTATACAAAGTAAAGTTTGTTTCTTTGGCATGAATTTCCTAAGATTATATCATAATGTCTGTTGGTCTTCCAGGGCATTCATTGAATATGTTTGAATGTATATCATAAAGCGGATAAGGCTACTGTTACAACTGTAGATCTTAAGTTCTGAACTCCAGGACAGTTTGGATGATTTAACACATCACGTGTTATTGAGCACCAATCTAATCAGATCGCACCAATTTGCTTGTATGATAACGTTTGGAAAATTTAAGGCCTGAACGGGGTTAGCTCAAAGATATTGCATTGTACAATCTGAATGTCTTACATTTAGTTGCATAGTTCTAAGTCATCATTCCGAACAACCCAATGGGACTGCAGCTTGTAGTTTCTCTACTAGGCAAAGTTCTGGTGAGCATTTACCTCCTTCGGAGATCGTTCCTTCTGGAGGCGTTTTTTTTTAATACATTTGATCGTTGGTGGTGACGATCGTTAAGTACGGCTTGCTCCGATTTAGATCACCTGCCGCACCCAGTACTACATGGCAAATTTGTCGACTTTCTTCCTCCGAAACTTCTCCAGATCATCCAGGGGGGACTTGCCGACGAAAAATTCCAGGTCGGGGATCTGCTTTGCGTCTGGTTTAATGTACGTCTCGTCGTCCATTACGGTGCATTTTGGCTGCACCAACCACACGCGGTAGAGCTTCCGGGCGCGGGATTTAGCCACCGTATTCTGTTTATCGATTTGGTTAGGCACCCTCTTTACCTTGAAGATATGAAGTCCGGCCCGCTTCATTGTCTGCTAGACGATCCAGACGGAAGAATTGATCTTCTTGGCCACGTTCCGCATCGTATGGTTCGTGTTGCGCTTGAAGTAACCCTTCGCCTTCCTTGTGTTCACGAGGTCGATCGTTTTCGCATTTCTTCCGTAGCCAGCTTGCCGCTGGGTCATCTGGGTCTCTTTGATCAATTTTACCACACGAGACGGGGTCTAATAGTCGATTTACAACTGTTTTACTGTTCAATTTTTTTGTCGTAGCCCTTCTAGCTTGGAAGCCATTTCAATAACTACTTGACAGATTGTGACAACATTTTAAACATTACACTCTAGACTAGTGTTAACCAAAATTTTATCAAGTTTTACCTATGCAATAAAAAGTTATACATAAAAAAATGTCGCTGAAATTGCTGTAGTCCGGTGCCACCATCTATTTTCAAACTTTGAAAAGTGTGAAATCATTCTGTGTCACAGGTTTTCAAGTTGCCTCCGATTTTTTTAGCCAAAATCGAATGTCAAAATCCCATACAAAACATCACGTTGATAGCTAAACGATTTTCTTATCAAATCTGACACTTTTTGGGATGATTTTTGGAACAATTCCAACCATAATTTACCATCATTATGTCAATAAATGTTTTGATACATAAATCAATGACAGAGTTTGGAAATTTTCGCCATTTCAGAGTAACAATAATCGAACACCGCAGCGGAAAAGTCAAATTGCTACATGTTCTTATTATACGTACATAGAAAAAATTAATGAATTTTAACAAACGGGTAAAATTTCCCCTCGTTTAATTTCATGCCAAAGCATACGTAAACTACGTTATTTGTAGCAATTTTTCATTCAGCATACAACATTATTTGCAATCTTCCATACACAGATAAAAAGAAACATTGAATTTTCTGCGTTATCTAATGCACATAAAAGGAATGCTAGAATTGCCAGAATATAATGGTATATTTCATGTAAATTTAAGCCAGATAACGCTTGAATCCAGCCTGTTGTATGAAAGATTGCCAATATTGTTGTATGGCACATGAAAAGTTGCAAACAATTTCGTTGTTTACGCCTCCTTCAGCTTGGATTTAAGCGAGGGGATATTTTACACGCTTGTTAAAATTAATTATTTTTTTATGTGTACAACAGACCTGACTCCAAAAAAGATCATAAAAAATCCCATTAGCTTATGCCAAATCTAGCATACCCTTAATGTGCATTAGATAACGCAGAAAATTAAATGTGTCTTTCTATCTGTGTATATTATTTAGTATTTCATTATAAAACCGTATTAAAATCATCATATTATCATTGTTTATTATTATAATCTGCTATTTTTAACCATAAGTATTTACTTTTTTTAACCACAGTTTACTATGAACGTCCGAAAAACCGTTTTTTTTAATGATAATGGATTCAGCCTACACAGAAAAAAATAATTAATTTTTACAAGCGTGTAAAATATCCCCTCGTTTAAATCCAAGCTAAAGGAGACGTAAATAACGAAATTGTTTGCAACTTCTCATGTGCTATACAACAATATTGGCAATCTTTCATACAACAGGCTGAGTTCAGGCGTTATCTGGCTTAAATTTACATGAAATATCCCATTATTTACTGACAAATCTAGCATTCCCTTTATGTGCATTACATAACACAGAAAATTCAATGTTTCTTTTTATCTGTGTATGGTAATAAGCAATAAGCTTGAAATGCCATAAAATTGAAGAAGCTTTCGTTGTTTTCCTTCACAAGAAGTGTCAAATCGGTAGACTTAGTCAGGTAAGTTCTCCATAGCTAGAAATCATACCTTTTTGCGAGTCGGTAATTACTCGTAGCTTCTTGTGGGGCAATATACTTGACATCCGAATAAAAGCTGGGAACTAATGCTGAGCGGGAATTGATTTTTAGAATTTTCAATTAAAACATAAATCGCTCCAGAACCGTGATCCCGATCAAGGAATATATGCGCAATGACTTGGTCAACACTACCACTAAAGTTCACTTGAATCTCTTCGCGAGTCATTCAAGCCCGACAATCCACACTCAACGGTGTGTGATCTGCTCACATTCAGATCATAAATCGTACCACTGGCATCCAAATCACTCTCCTTTCTGCTTGTAACTGTTCCAACAGCACCGACCGCTGCAATTTCTTCGGCAAAACCTAAAAGGCGTGAACACAGTTACATTGGTATCCTCTCGCATGCAACAGCCGTCAGGAATCCACCCAGTCATCATTCAGAACCGGAATGAGCTTTATTGCTTTTATTTTGCTTCCCAAAATGTGTGGCAGAAGCGAATTTTAACAATATTGATTCACCTACCAGGATGCCAGGTTTATCAATCTTCGTAAAATTTGGCCATACTCTTTTTCGACACCGGAATGCCTCCGAGCATAGTTGTCACATTTTTCAATTTTCCGAAACATAACATTCCAATAAATTATTATTAACCTGTAATTACTCTTACTGCTTATCTGCTTTCTTATTATTTGTACAACCGACCGACAAATTAATGACGCGCAGGGAGCAAGTGCGATAAAAACGACGCCACCACCGCCACCTCCCGATATTCCTCGGAACTGCGGTGCATTTTCACATGCCTCAGAGCCCTTCCCCAAAAACAATCCGCCTTACACATTGCTGATGAACTTCGCAGGGAGGCCACATAAAAAAACACACACACACAGGACCGAGATTCTGCGCCTCATCCTCCCCTCGGCGAGTGACTTTTATCGACAACAAATTGTTAAAGAGTCTTTTTTGTTACTCCATTCCGCCGAGAAAATCCCATCATTACAACCGACCCAAGCACATACAGGTAGGGAATCGGCCGACAATCAAAGAAAGCGCTTTGCACATTCTCACCTACCCCTCTCTCTATCTCTCCCTGTCTCCCTGTCTCTGTTGTGGAGGACGCACCCACCGAAAAAAAAAAGATCTGATCCCAAATCTGGGTCAACGCCAAGGCGCAGCAACACCTGACGATGGGAAGCGACCAAAGGAAGTCAACCGCCGCTGCGGCAGCCGGGCTTTTGGGGTGATAATGAAAAGAAAATCTGCGATTTTCGTTCTTCTTGTTCACGGCCGCATTGAATTTTGTTGGCTTTGTTCAACCTTCGGGATTGAATCCAACGAACGCACGCGGGAGGAAATTGGGGGAGAGTGCTTTGACTTTAATCCCAACAACAATAAACTTTGCGCGATGCGCAAATTTAAGCGCGATAATGCGCACAAATTGTGTGAGTGTGGCCGTTCTCGAATGGGCACGAGCCGTGGTCGGATTTTCGGTTTTTTTTCCTGGCGGATGTGGCTAGCTATTCAGTGTTCGGGTGATCGGATTAGGGCACCTATTCCCCGGATGGTCGGTTGGGAGGTGAGCGAGTTGACTTTTGATTGGCTGTAAATTGAAGATTTCGGTTTTCGGCACTTGTTACTGCTCGGAGGATTACATCCATTGGTGATTACGGGTAAGCACGGTCAATGGGAGCTTGTTTGTTATTTATGGGCAAATTTGTGAGGTTTCGATCAATGACTGCTTGGATGCAAGAATCGGTACCGTTCGAAACATTTAAATTGTCTCTCCAACAACGTTTGAAGCAGAGGGATTAAAGTGCTTTAAATATAGAAGGACAGAATTTATAAATAAATATACAAAAATAAAACACAAAATGAGTCTAATAAAAATTATTCAAGCAAATCTACATAATGCAATGGGTGCATCATCAGTACTTAGAAGAAAAGTTACGAAGGAAAAGATCGATGTGGGCTTAATTCAGGAGCGCTGGGTTAATAAGGGCAGGGTGCTGGGTTGCCCAAGTAACATTGCCAAAACCATCCGGCTTTACTAAGTTTTATTAAAGTTTTATGACAGCCACTAGATATCAATTTGGTTTTATTATGTTACCAAGAGGTGCCAATAGTTTTCATATTTTAGTCACGTTTATGAGAGCCTACACAGCTTGTTTACAACGTCCATAAAACATAGTTTTCTCAAATTCCTTTTACTTCCACCAAAGGTTTTATTACAACTTTATGAATGCCGTTTCGGAACTCATTCAAATTATCTTAATATGGTCAGTTGAAAAAGCATTTTAAAACCATTTTACCTCCGATAATGCAGTAAACGGTAATTTGGCATTGAGGGAAGCCACCAAATGGCCAAATAGTTTTATAGTAGTCATTGCGAAGATAAGTTGGCTTTTTGGTGAAACTGTGATTTTTTCCAATCGCGATATTGAAATACAAGAAATAATAGAAATGTGGAAAAATAAATGCACCAAATTTTAAGAGTAATGCAAATGAACTGTACATGGAAGAACGATTTTGGCATTCTTTTTGAATACCCTATTGAATTCCATCAATTTTTAGGAAATTTATGATTAATTTATCGCACACATTTGTTTTTATATTGTTTTTGTTGTTGTAAACTCGCATAACTTCCGAGGAACATTAATTTTCGGCTCTTATCGTACCAATATTCACCATAAATTTGAATGCGCAGATGATTTGAAGCATGAGACGCTGTGAAAAAACTCAATTTGTTTTGGATATTTTGCAATCAGACAAAATTTCCTGCAGCACTAGGCCTTTTTTCCTAGTTTTTATTTACTGCTAAATGAGCGAAATCTTGTGCTAAATGCACAAGAGCAGAGAATCGAACAGAGCAGAACAACAAAAACCAACCACGATAACACAGTGTAGTTTGACAGCTGTGGCCATTTGGCCGTATGCTGGTTTGCATGGCAGCCAAAAGGTTTTATGAAGGTTCCCAAGTGGTCATAACATCTTTCACTAGAACATTTTCAAAATCTCTTTGGTCTTATAAAGGTTTTATTAATTTGTTTTCACAACCGTCTATAGAGTGGGCCACTTTGTACATATTTCGGCTTTAAAGAAGCATAGAGGAGGTGTTGGTAGACAAAACAGTTTTGAATGTAGCTTTTTCAAAACAGCCGGGAGGAGTGCTATACGGCTGGAATAAAACTAAGATTGTTGCTTGGGTTGCTCTTCTCACAACTGTAAACTTTTGTATGACGAAAGTCAGTCCAAACCAAGGACAGCAAATTTTAATAACTGGGAAAGCTAAATTGGTCCCATTTACTGAATTCATTACTAGAAATAATAGAGGTATGCATTACTTCAGCTGATTGTATTGGAGACGTTAATGATGTTCCTCCTTCGTTGGTCGCAAAGTTTGTCAATTACTGCAAGAAGATAAACGTCCAATTTATCATAGGATGTGATGCAAATGCCCACCATACAATTTCGTCGCACGATATTGACATATGTAATAGAGGGAGATCTCGCACATTTACCAATGCTATTCGACAAGAAGTTTTAGATTTAACAATTTGCAGTGATCACTTGTCGGAAAAAAATGTCAATTGGTATGTTTCTGATGAAGAAAACCTCTCCGATCACAAGCATATTAGGTTTGATTAGAAAGTCAGATCGTAGCAAACTGTAGAAACCCAAAGAAAACTAACTGGGGTCTTTACCGTTTTCACTTAATGAATGAAAATTCAAATAAATGTGAACCAATTACAACTGTATCACAATTGGAAAGCACTTCTGATGAGATTATTATTAAAATGATCTCATCATATCATGCTAGCTGCCCTATCCAACGTAGAAACTCCTACAGGTATGTTCCATGGTGGAATGATAGGCTAACAGAACTGAGGAATAAACCTAGACGACTGTTCAATAGAGCAAAGCTATCTTCCGATTGGGTGCATTACAAAAAGGCCCTAACTGAATATAATAGAGAATTGAGACTAGCCAAACGCAAGGACTGGAGACGGGTATGCGAAGATATCAATAACACTCCCACAGCTGCAAAGTTTCATAAAGTCCTTTCGAAGGATCATTCGAATGGTCTTGGCAATCTCAATAAGCAAGATGGTAGTTTCACTGTAGATTCTACTGAAACATTGGAAGAAATGATAAGAACTCACTTTCCATGATCGATCCCTTTTTTGAAAGAAAAACAGGACTTAGATGAGGCAAGACATGCATGGTCTACAGATGCCAATCAAAAAGCTTGTAAAATCTTCATATCGTCAAAGATTGAATGGGCATTGGGTTCTTTTCAGGCTTTCAAATCCGCCGGGAAAGACGAAATTTTCTTAGCTTTACTCCAACAAGGAAAAAAAAGCGTTCTGCTCACTCCTAGGTGAAATGTTCAGAGCCAGCATTACTAAAATCCGGACACCTTCAAATCATTGTAACTTTTGAAATATTGCACGTAGGAATAAAAAAAACTCACTGTGGTATAGCTGAGAGTCTTTGATGAAAAAGACTATGATTGATGTTGACATTTCATTTTTAGTATTCAAGATGGTGACGAAAGAAAAACAAGTGCGCGAGCGAATTTTATACGGGCGTACGGCAAATCCTGATTTGTCAATACAGGACCTTGCAAAAACATTGGATTTGCCTAAATCTACTGTTCACGGTGTGTTCAAATCATTTTCGGAAAGTTTAACGGTAGAGAGGAAACCGAGAAGTTTCAAAAACATTGGACGCGCTGATCCTATTATGGACTGAAAAGTGAAAAGGATATTAACGAAAAACCCAAATCTCTCCATTCAAACGGTGGCTCGTTACATAGGAATGACGCCTCGTTTTGTCAAAAAAAAAAAAAACGTTTGGGACTTAAGTCGTATAAAGTAAAAACAGTTCCAAATCGCAACGACAAACAGAACTTGGCAGCAAAATCACGGGCTCGACGTTTGTACTGCGAATATTTGACGAAATTTTCATACGTTGTTATGGACGATGAAACTTATGTCCTGGAGGATTTCAAGCAGCTTCCAGGGCTGACTTTTTATTCTGCTATGGCCAGAAATGCTACTGCTGAGCATTTCAGAACGAAGAAGGCATCGAAATTTCCCAAAAAGTACCTTGTGAGGCAAGCAATTTGCACATGTGGCAAAAAGAGTAAATCTTCCGTCACTACAGGCACAATCAACAAGGAGATCTATCAGCAAGAGATTCTGCAGAAGCAATTGCTACCCTTCATCAAAAGTCATAAAGAAAAACCTTTGTTCTGGCCCGATTTGGCATCATGCCACTATGCTAAAACTGTGATGGAGTGGTACCAAGCAAATCAAGTGAACATTGTACCAAAAACCTCAAACCCGCCAAATTGCCCAGAGCTACGAGCAATCGAGAGATATTGGGCTCTGATGAAGCGGAAGCTTTCTGGAAAGAAGCAAGGAATCAAAGAAATCAAACACGTCCAGCAAATTTGGACGAAGATGGTTTCTACGATTTCTGAAGAGTCTGTTACAGTAGCACGTATGAAATACGTATTCTAATAAAGGGTGTATTCGATTAAAATGGCACACACATATATACTCATCAAAATTAAACTGATTATCGGATTTTCTTGAAATTTTTAGGAAATGAAGAACTACTAATGAGTTTTGATTTACAATATTTGTTTTATTCAATTTCGTCTCCCATCCCGAATGCCCGCACCTTCCTCTTCACTCCACCCATCAAATTTTGTACAACCGATTTTCCCAGTGTTTTTGTTGTTTTTACCCAAATTTTCTTCAATTCTAGCTCTGCTTTTATAGTTTTGGGATGTTTGCGAAGTTTCGTTTTCATAATTGCCCAGAATTTTTCAATTGGACGAAGTTCCGGTGAATTTGGTGGGTTCATATCCTTTGGCACAAAATTGACTCCGTTGGCTCGGTACCACTCCAATACGTTTCGAGCGTAGTGGCAGGATGCTAGATCAGGCCAAAACAGAGTTGATCCTTTGTGCTTCTTAATGAATGGCAAGAGACGCTTCTTAAGGCACTCTTCCGTGTAAATCGCACCGTTTATTGTTCCGGAAGTGATGAAGGGAGCACTTATTTCACCACATCCGCAAATCGCCTGCCAGATTAGAAACTTCTTTGCACATTTCGATAGTTTCTTCTTTCGAACATCCTCCGGAACATCGAACTTCGACTTGGCAACGAAATATTCTTGCCCAGGAAGTTGACGGAAGTCGGCCTTGACGTATGTTTCGTCATCCATCACGATGCAACCGGATTTGGTGAGCAGCTTCGTGTAAAGTTTCCGGGCGCGGGTTTTCGCAGTGATGTTTTGTTTTTCATTCCGTTTTGGTGCTTTTTGCACTTTGTTAACATGTAACCCAGCACGCTTCATGGTTTTCTGCACAAAACCGACGGACACCTTAGACTTTTTAGCGACATCTCGAATTGACATGTTTGGACGGTTCTTGAATTGTTGTACGACTTTCCTGGCCATTTTACTCTCCATTGGACCACTTTTACGACCACTCCCTTCCTTCCTTTGGACACTCAGACGCTCTTTGAAAGTTCTTATTACACGAGACACAGTTGTATTTGCAATTCCAAGCCTTTTATCAATCCACCGGTGGGACGCCCCTGGATTTTGATTGTGAGTGCACAAAATTTTCTCACGGACTATTTCTTGTTTCGACGACATGACTGGAACTACTGAATGTATAACTATGAAACTTGGCAGATGTAAATAATATACTATGAATAAGATCTACTCAAATTTCTAGGTTTTTTACTCATACGATTCAAAAGTTACAGAAGATTTTCTGTGTGCCATTTTTATCGAATACACCCTTTATTGTATATTGAGTAGTACTTCTTGAGTGCTGCTGCGTGAATATGCGTGCTTCGCTTTGTCTCACATCGCAAATTAAGTTTCATTGCATTTTGAGGTGACTACTTAGTCTATAACCTTCACTGGTTTAGTTTTTGATAACAAAATACACTGAAAAAAAATCAATGGGACATGAAAAAGTTGTTGTTGAAAAACTTAGTTTCCTTAAAAGTGCCCATCTTGTGATGTATGAACGGTTGGTAGGGAGCATAATTACCTATCTTGGGACAATATTTTATCGAAATCGAAAATGGCGTTTTTTTTAAATCGACTTTGAATTTTTTTAAATGATTTTTTGTAGGTGTAGGGCTCATTTTCGTTCTTTTTTAATATTTTTTTCTTAAAACTTGACTAATTTTGTGATAATCAGTTTGTCAGTTCTTTACTAAACACATTTGAAATAAAATCGATAAAAAAGTTTAGCCCTTTTCAAATGACAGTCTAGAAAAAAAATGAAGAAACTAAGTATGCAAAGTGGCTTATATAGTCATGGTCTACACACCCAGAAAGTTTCGTTGTAATCTGAGAAGGTGCAACATTTGTTCGAGTTGGCGCGAACACCGTCAGGTTCGCGATGTCTTTATTCCAAAAGCTGGAAAAAGGGATAAAACGACTGCAAAAGCCTATAGACCCATAAGTCTGTTCTGTTAAAGACTATGGAAAAAAATGTTGATGACGTTATAAAATCTACATTATAAAATCTAGCAAGGTTGCCGGCGAAATTACTACTGATCTCGGAGGTACGCAACTATCTATAGGATCAATGAAGGGTGGTTTTTGGCCCTGGTATCATCAAGGTCATACCTATGGGTCGGAGTCCTACTGTATTTAAAGCAGAGATTCAAGCCATAATAGAATGTGCTTATTTATGCATCAAAAGGAATTATAGGTTTGATAGATCTGTATATTTTCGGACAGTCAAGCAGCATTAAATGCGCTAAAATCATTCACATCGCAGCTAGTGTGGGACTGTTTTCTTTCGCTGAAACAACTGGCTAGTAGGAACGAGGTTATATTATCTAATAAATTTGGAGTAAAAGGATCTAAGGGTAATAACTGGTCTGATGACTGGTCACTGCCCTAGTAAGTATCACTTAAACAAAATTGGAAAAATCGAATCATCAGAATGTCGTTTTTGTCAATCTGAAAATGAAACAGCCGAACACATATTTACTTTGCAGTTGTGTAGCACTATCCAATCAAAGGAGGTCAATATTTGGAAAAGGGTTACTTGAGCCTAAAGAAGTTGGGCAAAGCAATCCCAGTAGGGTACTAGGCTTTATAACAAGAGTCGAGCCTAACTGGGATTGTGTGCTACATCTACCAATGCACACTGGGCCAGAATGAAAAATTAGCAGGAATAAATTATTTTCACCAAGAAGATGCAACTTTAGAACAAAACTGTCTTCTGCAAAGTTGCAGCTTATAGTTAGGGCTTAAATTTGATATCAGTTTAAGTTAGGGTGGTCCTTGAATATATTGAAATAAAAATTCTATCTTTCACATTTCTTAACATAGAGCAATACAATGTTCAACAAAGTTGTTCCTTATTGAATTTAAAGCAACTTTGCTGCAAAAATCATAGTCGTAGGTCTTTTGTGTCATTAGTTATGATCATTTTAACGCCTAAGAGTAGGTGGCCCTGCAAAAATTAGTATTTTTCGCCTAACTTTTTCATTTTAAGTTTTATGAAAACAATGTTTTCAGCAAACTTTTAGAACTTGTTAAAATACACACTTTGATGAAGAAAACACGTAGTTTTAAACATTTTGTTCAAAAGATATCGTGATTTTAGTCAAAAAACTACGATTTTTTCAAATAACATTATTTTTTAAAGGGGGAAAAACGGGGATGCAAATACAATTGCATATGAATGGCAAAGATAAGAGGTCTCTTTTGTATATAAATACTCAGGTGAATTTGGAAGAATTTGAGGTTAAATGGTATCATGAATGTATGTCTTTTTTAAAAATAAAAATCTTGATTTTTGTTAAATTTTGATGGCAGTGGCGAATAAATCACCATATTTCAATAAAAAACTAATATTTGCAATGTGTTCAGTTTAAATCGATGAATTTTCTGATAGTTATTCAGTTTGCAGAGGGTAAAAATAGGGAAATATTATTCAAATACCTATCGTGAAAGTTAATTTGTGAGACGAGGAAGAAAATATTGAAGAAGAAATTATTTTGACCATGAAAATATAATTTTAGCAACACACTGTCTTTGACAAAGTGTGTGGCTTAAGAAGCTTTATTTTGATAAAATTTGTAGTACAAGTGGTCTTTTAATATACCGAGATTTTAAAGATGTCTTTCTTGATCTATCAGTATCATATTTGACAATAACAGATAATCGATGCTGTTGTTTGAAACTTTTTTTTTCTATATGGGCTTAGGAGATGTAATGTTAGCCCAGCTCTTTTATTCGGACTTTGCACCAAATATGTCATTAATTCAGCGATAATCAACAAAATCATGTGAGTGATAGATTATGATTCTGCCATTGTCGTGACCTGACCGAAATTTTTCGTCTTGATAATCTTGATAAACTGTTGCTGCTGCTCTTGTTCAGGTCCGTTGCTGTCAAAGTTCGTTATTCACAAGAATGAACTGAATCAGCACAGCTAGCTGGTATTAATAGCTAATGGTCTCCCATGTCAATGCGTTGTGTTGGTTTTGTTTACTGTCACAAAGTGAGGAGGATTTAGCATAGCTTACTGCAAGTTGTATTTCGTTTCACGCTAAGTTGATTATACTCAAATCAGATGATTATACCCAAATCGCAAGGTAAATTAATACACTTAAAATCCTTCAAACCATTTAACATTTCCTTCATACATACTCTCTATACTACAATCCCCCCCTCTACTCTGAATATTTTTTTTTTGTGCTTTTATGTAAAATGAGTTTCATATTCCTTAATATGTTAGTTTGCATACGCAAGAATACAGCTTATTTTGTATTTTAAAATTTCATTTTGAAGTTCAGCATTTGGTTCTTTTTCATGAATGTAATAATTTTTATTTGTATTTTGTATTGCCATCAACATGTATCTCTGCGTTTATAATTTATACAGTTTTTTTTTTGCATTACCAGACTGTTTGTTTGAATAATACATCGTAGTTGAGTCTATTGTAATGAGATTCTCTCATTTTAATTCTATCGAGATTTCGTCTCAAAATATCCAGAAAGGTCTAATTATTTTAATTTATAATTAACCTGTAATTAAGTTTATAATTAACCTGAAAAATCCTTAATCAATACAATATTATAATTGAAAACTCATGGTTGTAAAAATATTTACACAAGTGGTATGTTGTTTAATTATTTTGTTTTCCTGTGCTGTCAACATTTTCACGTTTCGAAAACTTAAATATTATAGATATCTTTGCCAAGAGCGTTATGTGGAGTACTAGCACTTAGAGTACTAGCAAATGATTGAATAATTCAAAAACCGTTATGATAAAACCATTCAGAAATTTTCAGCACTTGAAAAAATCTGAAAGCTAGCATGACGTTAATAAAATGGCAGCCTTCTTCACTTTTAAATGGCGCACTATACTTTCGCAAAATTTAAAATTTTGGTACGTTTTTGGCATGTGCGTTTATTATAAAAATTAACACATTGCAAATATTAGTTTTTTATTGAAATATGGTGATTAATTCGCCTCTGCCATCAACATTTAACAAAAATCAAGAATTTTATTTTTAAAAAAGACATACGTTCATGATACCATTTAACCTCAAATTCTTCCAAATTCACCAGAGTATTTATATACAAAAGAGACCTCTTATCTTTGCCATTCATATGCAATTGTATTTGCATCCCCGTTTTTCCCCTTCAAAAAATAATGGTATTTGAAAAATCGTAGTTTTTTGACTAAAATCACGATATCTTTTGAACAAATGTTTAAAACTACGTGTTTTCTTCATCAAAGTGTGTATTTTAACAAGTTCTAAAGTTTGCTGAAAACATTGTTTTCATAAAACTTAAAATGAAAAGTTAGGCGAAAAATACTAATTTTTTCAGGGCCACCCTACTCTTAGGCGTTAAAATGATCATAACTAATGACACAAAAGACCTACGACTATGATTTTTGCAGCAAAGTTGCTTTAAATTCAATAAGGAACAACTTTGTTGAACATTGTATTGCTCTATGTTAAGAAATGTGAAAGATAGAATTTTTATTTCAATATATTCAAGGACCACCCTAACTTAAACTGATATCAAATTTAAGCCCTAACTATAAGCTGCAACTTTGCAGAAGACAGTTTTGTTCTAAAGTTGCATCTTCTTGGTGAAAATAATTTATTCCTGCTAATTTTTCATTCTGGCCCAGTGTGCAATGTCTAGTGGTTGGATACTTAATTAGCACTAAATTAAATCTGGGTCATACCACAATATTCCTAAGTATTGGACGCAGTGGTTAAAAGGTTCTACAAGAATGAAAAAAAAGAACATTTAAATTGACTCTAGAAATGGTCCAGAAGATTGCTATCAGCCTTATTTGGAGACGACATTTTTCAAATAATCTACAACTCAGCGCCAATCCTCCCAAATGGCAAATCCGCTCATTCCAATTAAATTTCCCCGAAAATTTCTCAGCAGAACTTCCCCAGAAGTAGACCGGATGGCAGAAGTTTTGTGTCCGCACTGACCATTCCTTTCCCCCATCGAATGCTCGGTTTGATCGAGCATTGTTATTATGAGTCCCCGTTGCGGGTTGTCTGTCGTCTGTGACGATTTATGTTTGAAAACACTGCGGTGTGAAACATATTCCTCCTCTCATAAACGCGTTGCCATACCAACAATGCCGGCCGGCTCCATAAATTTCGCCTTCCGCCTCTTCCTCGGTGGACACCACGCAGACCGATAGAAGCGCACGCGTTCGGGTTCAGTCTGTTGTCGGTCAGCGAATTATTTTAATTCACCTTAATTCGAGACTGTTTGGGACGGCTCCGTTGCGCGATCCAAAATCTGGTGAGAATTGGACTTAGGTAAAAAAAAAAAAGTATAACCATTTTCGAAGGGAGACAGCGGATATCCGAGTGTAGTTTTTTTTTATTTCGAACTTCAGTGGACACGAAAATTTGTGTTAATTAATAATTAATAATGATCGACACTTGTGACTTGTTGTGGCCGTTAGTTGTACTTTCGAACCGATGCATTCAACAATAGGCCAGGAAGTGGCGACAAACTCCAAGTTTCTGATGAACGGGGCGGGATTTGCACTTCCTGTGCGCCCCATGAAGCAGACGCCCCATAAATGCGTGAGACTTTCACGTGCGGTAGGTTCGTCGTTTGCCAGCATGCAAGTCTCTTTCGGTTTCGAGCGGAACGGCACCTTGATTAAGTCTTAAACCCAGCTGCATTTAGAAGAATTTCAACTGCGATGCACTCACAGTCGAAGGTATGGTAAGCAATAATTTGTCGTTTGAGTGGCGATCGTAAAAAGGGGATTTGCAGGATTTTCCCAACTAAGTGGACCATCAGTCGGCACTTGCAACGGCTGACCCGGATTCACCTGACCAGTGCTCCTCCAACGGTAGCGCAAAATAATTGATTTATGTACCATCACGATCTGTTGGCACCCGAAAATTTTCAATGAGTCACGTTTTTCACTGCGACGATCAACCGTAAAATAGTTGCGATCAATTTTTATACTTCTGTTATTTCTATTATTACTTCGCGTCTGAAGAGGCTGGCAGGCAGAAGCAGCGAAAAAAAAATATGTTGCATAAATTACCCACGGTGGGAACCTCTGGCCTGACACGACTACCCTTTTCCCCCACACACTCAAAACCTGTTACCACTTGTCTCATATCTGGCCAAAAAAAAACGAAACGAAATTGAAATCGATGACGACGCAAACAAAAAGAGGTGCTCTCAGGCGACATTAGCAGAAACAAAATTTGCATACATATAAATACACTCGGTTCCGGTAGCGAAAATATCGTCCACAGAAGCACACCGACCGAGACAGGAAGAAAGGCACAGTTATGACTGGAGATCTAAAGATAGTGTCCCGAAGGGTAGGTCGAGAAATCGGCTCAAGTGCTAGCAGCTAACTTGGCCGGTCGTTTGTTTGGTTGGCGTCGATGAAGAGGTTTACATTAGCTCTTCAGCTCTTTAGTGTGCGATTTGTCTCATTAGAGGGGTTTCGTTTGGGAACATGAGGTGAGAAAATGGACTTTGCCATAATTAGGCGTTTTTTGGCGAAGCGAATTCGTTCGGGTGTATTTTTTTTCTTCTGCTCTTTCTCCTGGGTAGTTGATGATTGTCATTCATTAACATTAAGGCCTTCCTAATGAAGTCATGGGAAAATGGGGACAGTGCGATGCGATAAGAGCTAGCTTTTTTTTAAGAGGAGTTGGGATTGAATGGACCCTTGCTTAGCTCAGTCGATACTGGAAGTGGCTGGGTTTGATCAATCACAATCACACTGATACAAAAATAATACCAACTTATTTAGAAAAAATCATACACATTTAAATCGGCTCAAACGCACATGAATTACCCTACATAGAAAAAAATAATTAATATTATCAAGTGCGTAAAATTTCGCTTCGTTTAATTCCAAACCAAAGGAGGCGTAAACAACGAAATTGTTTGCAGTCTATCAATCGTCATACAACAATGTTTGCAATCTTTCATACAAAAGCCTGGGTTCATGCGTTATTTGGATCAATTTACTTGAAATATCCCATTATTTTCTGCCAAATCCAGAATATCCTTGATGTGCATTAGATATCGCAGAAAATTCAATGTTTCTTTTAATCTGTGTATGGACATAAATTTGAGAATGACTAAAATATTTACCTGCACTTAGTAATTCAGAAAAAGCACCAAAAAATGAAAAAAGTGCCACTAAATTATTAAGGCCTGTGCCAACAAATAATGTGATCAGCATTAAAAAATTAGAATGAGCATAAAGATGAGAAAAGACTTCGGATAATCTAATGGACCGGTAAATCTATCAAATAAGCAACAGCTATTAGTATATGTGCAATTAATATAGGTATTTCCGCCAAATTATGTAATTTGAGCACTAAACTATTCGCATATGTCTTTAATTTTGTTGGATTTTCCCATAAAAACAGAAAATGAGCAATGGATAAATAAATATCCATTGCTCATTTTACTGTTTTTATGGGAAAATCCAACAAAATTAAAAGACATATGCGAATAGTTTAGTGCTCAAATTACATAATTTATGGAAATACTGCCATATTTAATTGCACATATACTAATAGCTGTTGCTTTATTTGACAGATTTACCGGTCACAATTAGATTATCCGAAGATCTTTTCTCATCTTTTATTGCTCATTCCTAATTTTTTAATGCTGATCACACATTATTTGTTGGCACAGGCCTTAATAATTTAATGGCACTTTTTTCATTTTTTATTGCTCAAATCTCTCTTTTAATTGATGATTAATTATGCTGCCATTTGAGAATGTTTTCAAAATGACATAAGCATGAGCATGAGCATGATTGAACGCCAGAGGTTGCTACTCCGTTATTGCCAGTAGCAACCTCGGCACAGAGAACCTAAAGATGATACTCTAATTATTATTTTTTAATTCTCCCTGCGTGGAGTAACGATTATGATGTAGAAGGAGATGTTCGCTCATAACCATGAGGCACACAGAAAAAAATAATTAATTTTAACAAGCGTGTAAAATATCCTCTCGTTTAAATCCAAGCTAAAGGAGACGTAAACAACGAAATTGTTTGCAACTCATGTGCCATACAACAATATTGGCAATCTTTCATACAACAGGCTGGATTCAGGCGTTATCTGGCTTAAATTTACATGAAATATCCCATTATTTTCTGACAAATCTAGCATTCCCTTTATGTGCATTAGAAACGCAGAAAATTCAATGTTTCTTTTTATCTGTGCACCAATGTGCAGTAATGTTTGCTAGAATGAAAGATATGGAGAAAAAGTGTTGAAAGTTTCGAACCAAGGGCGTTACCTTTGCCTAACATCCCACTGCGGCGTAGGTCGAGGCACGGACAAATCCGCCAACTCAACAGGTAAAAGGAACGTGTTGGTACGCGCTCATTTACCACTGATAGCTATACCTCAATACAGCTACCAACTATATCACTTGCCATTGCGGCGGATATAGTTTATAATATCATGAACATTAATCATGATACAAATTCACAACAAGAACACGCATCATACTCATGAAATGTTCTTATTTCCCGTTTTGAAGAACAAATTATTTCGGGGCTGGCCAAATGTTAAAAAGAAGAAGATTAAACAAAGTATTTCAGCCAATTTGAGAACATGAAAGCATTCAATTGAACATGAACATTTTTATCAAACTCAACATACCTGATTGAGTATGCTCTGGAGTAGTTTCTTCTTTAAAAATTCAAGCAGAATGAGTCCAAACATGAAAAGGAATAATTGAAATTGTATCTTCAAATGACCTAGTGATCCTTTAGGTCTAGTCATGGACTAGTGTGGAGGTGGGAATTATTTTTTCAGAGGACTTGCACTGCAAATTGCAATACTGGACAAAAACATGGAAGCATAGAGGACGCCAGATCCTGCATAGATGGCAGAGGAGAACTTGAGCATTTTAAGCGGAATTTAGAGCGCATGATGGATTGAGGGTAACGCCCAATGCTCACTACACCACCAATTATCGCACCAATCTTGAGATACAAATATCATCCTCCACAGAAGATATGAATTTTCGAAGTATTAATATGCAAGCACACTTGCTGAATACACATTTCCCACAATATAGAATGACTAGAAACACCAAAATGGAACCTTAAAGCTTTCAAGAGCACACTGGACACAAAAGACAACCGAAAACTACTGCACTAAAACACTGCATAATGTATTCTTCTCAATGTAAACGTTACTTTGTATAGTCCAAAAAGCTATAATTACTACTTTAGATCTTAAGTTCTGAACTCAAGGACAGTTTTGATGACCTAGAACATCACAAAATTATCAAATAATGACTGCTGACTGACTTCCTAAAGGATCATTATATATCTTTGGATACATATCATAATCTTATTTGGCTCTAAACGCTAAGGTTTTAACTGTAGATCTGAAGTTCTGAGCTCAAGTGCATTTTGAATAACCTCGAACATCTCAGAAATATACAAAAATATCTAACGTTTATCAAAAATGTAATAATACGTGTGCATGTGTACCATATTCTAAAACAACGCTTTATACTATTAATAAGGTGTTTTGTTTTTCTTTCTGTGCTTCATGAGAAGAATTGATAGAGAACAAATTTGCCGAAGACAGTGTACACTTTAATTCAGTCTGTGATTTTCTACAGCCATTTTCCTTTTGGGGTCATAAATGATCCTTTTGACCTAAAGGGGCTTATATAACTTTTAAGACAAAGCTTAACATTTATGAATTTCTTATTTATATATAGCCGGAAATCAATATTGTTCTCTACTGACGTTAATGCGTAGATCCGATCGATTGGTACATATTTTCTTTTTTTGAGAAATGACTGAGATATTAACGCTCAAAACCTGACCGCTTGTCGTGACCCACCCATCGCAAAACAAAGATATACGTCAAATCCTGGACGATTATGAAGGGCTCGCTCTGGGAAACAAAAAAGGTCTTAAAAAATGACAAGGATTTGAAGAAAGAGTTGATGAAAGAGAGTATTAAAGTTGGCGCAATTGTTGTATAGGATTTGATGGGTAGCGTGAAGTCCAATTTAGCCATTTAGCCTAGGAGGTTGAATAAACCAACAGTGAAAAAGCATAGCTGATATATGCTTAATTATTCCCTGATGGTTTCAAAAATTATTTGAACCTTATTTGAAAGGACAATGGCTACCTCGTTGTGGTGTTATTAAATCAGGATTGGCTCAGTAGGTGGCGCTAGCTGGCATGCAATACATGTGTATTAACTGGTTCCAAAATAGAATATCTCAAGATTTTGGTTCAGTAGTTCAACGCCTTCCGGCTAGTGGATAGAAGTCTTGAATTGTACTTATGAATGTCTTCCACAAGCTGTATCACGAGAAGCTGGCCATCTTCGTTAAAGTTGTTCAGGTGGCCTTCTGACGATATTTTGGTATCCAAGATGGCAGCATCCGGATGTAGAAAAACTGTGAATTAATGTAAACTCCCAGCAAAATGCATATGGCTGGTTCAGAAACGACGTGTAAAGCTGAAAAATCTCTGTTTTTTGCCGTTTTGGAATCCAAGATGACGGCTTCTGTTGCGTTAAAAGTGAGTAATTCTGTCAAATACCTTGCAATATGGATATTTTTGGGTCATGAGCGACCAGTTAAGGCTGAAGATCGATTTCTGACCCCATTTTGATTTCCAAGATAAAGGCCCCTCCCAAGTAGCACACTACGATCATTATTAGTTGTAGTAACTTGATTATAACTTAGCAAGTCATATTTATGTTTTCTCAACCGAAAGGCAACAAGTGTGCTATAAGGGCTGATTGCGGAAACATTGGAAACAATAACAAATACACTACAATACCCAAGTAACAATTTTTTAGTTTTATTCCAGCCGTATAGCACTCCTCCTGGGTTTCTTGATAAAACTACAGACAAAACTATTTTGTCTACCAGCACTTCCTCCATGCTTCTTTGAAGCCGAAAATTGAGCAAAGTTGCCCACTCTATACATGATTGTGAAAGGCTATAATTATTTTGAAAAAGTTCAAGTGAAAGATATTATGACCACTTAAGAACCTTCATAAAGCCTATTGGCTGCCATGAAAACCAGCATACAGCCAGATTTCTATAGCTGTCAAATTTTACTGTGATGTCGTGGTTTATTGTTGTTGCTCGGCTTTGTTCGATTCTCTGCTCTTTAGATTGTAATAAATAATATCTGAGAAAAAAGTTCTAGTGTTGCAGAACATTTTGTTTGATAGCAAAATACCAAACCAACAGAGTTTTTCACAGCATATCGTGCCCCAAATCATATGCGCATTTAATTTTATGGTAAATGTGGGCACGATAAGAACTGAAAGTTAGTGCGCCACGGAAATTATGCGAGTTTTCTCAACAGAAAAGAAATTTATACAGATGTATTCAACAAAGACTAAGATATATACTGGCACTTATTAATAAAAATTTAGCATGGAAAGTTCACAAAATTGTCACTTAATATAATAATAGTGTTTAATATGCCAGTGAAAAAATAACAATTCGCACTAGAAAAACTTAAAATAGCAATAAAAAATTGATAATTCACTTTTAATAATTCAAAAGTGACCGGCAAAACTTAAAAAAAAAAGCAATGGAAATTAGTATAAACGCAATAATAAGTTGATGGTTTTCCGTCATAATAATGATTCCTAGCGCTATACACGTGACAAAAATCTTCAATTTTTTCAAATCTTTCCAATTGAAACCAAACAAATTCTTTTAACTTTTTTTAATGTTTAAATTTTTTTTTTGCGGTTTGTTGGAAAAATTTGAAGTATTTGAAGATTTTTGTCACATGTTTACCGCTAGAGCTTTTTATTATGACGGAAAACTATCAGCTTATTATTGCGATTATACTAATTTCCATTGATTTTTTTGTTAAGTTTTACCGGTCACTTTTGAATTATTTAAAGGTAATTTTCATTGCTATTTTAAGTGTTTCAAGTGTGAATTGTAATTTTTTTCGTTGGCACAGAGTTTAATAATTTAATGGCGATTGCAAATATTTTTATTGCTATTTTTCCATCTTTATTGATGTTTTATCACCCTGCCATTCGACAAATTGGTCACGAATTTCCTGAAAATTTATGCAATTCAATTAAGTTATCTTCCAGTATGCCAAATTTGATTTCCGATCTACAGTTTATTTGCATTACATTTAAAATTAAATGCCTTTATTTTTCAACGTTTCAATTATTTCTTAAATTTCAATATGGCGATTGGAAAAAATCACTGTTTTGCCAAAAAAGCCAATGCGTCTTTGCAATGACTACAATAAGACTATTTGGCAATTTGGTGACCCCCTAATGCTAATTTGCCGTTTTATGCATTTGCTGGAGGTAAACTGGTTTCAAAATGCCAACAACATGTTTTCAACTGACCATTATAAGATATTATGGACGAGTCTTTAAACTGTATTTCAAAACAACAATTCCCAACGAGCATCAGTGTCGAATAGCCGCTTATTCTAACAAATTTGTGAAGATATTCAGCCTTATAGAAGAAATAGTTAAGCAACTTCTCCACATTTGTTTGATCAAACAGTTATTCAGCATTGATGTTTGTTGGGTTATACGAGTCGAAATAAAACCTTTGATAGGAGTAAAAGTAATTGGAGAAAACTAGGTTTTAAGATCATTGTAAACAAGCTGTGTAGATTCTCATAAACCTGACTGAAATATGAAGCGTATTGGTACGTCTTGGTGCCATAATAATTGATTTCTAGTGGCTTCCATAAAACTTTAATAAAACTTAATAAAGCTGGATGGTTTTGGCAATGTTTTTTCGGGTGGAATGGATCCCCCTGAATCTATTGCTGCTGGAGATGTTTTCAGTCAGTCAGTCAGTCAGTCAGTCAGTCAGTCAGTCAGTCAGTCAGTCAGTCAGTCAGTCAGTCAGTCAGTCAGTCAGTCAGTCAGTCAGTCATCGTCTATGGTAATTCCGGAATCCGGCCTAACAGACTCGGGTTCATTTTAGTAAATGAAAGGCCATTATCGAATAATGGCTTATTTTGCATAACAACATATCACTGTATATTTATTGATTGCGACTTATGGAGATGATTCCTACCTAATACAATCACGAAATATTTCAAACAGTGTTTTTTTTTATAGGCAATACCAATAATTTTGATGGTGTTTTCACTAGAAAATTCCTCAAGCTTCCCAGCACAGTTAAATTTGACTGCAGTCAAATTCTGTCAAAAATTCCCTGACACCGGACAAATTGCAGGGTTACATTACTTGAGATAACGAATACAATCAGTGACACGATAGTTGTACAATCTGGGTGCATCCACCCAACCTTGGCGATAACAAACCTATCACAGTCTTATACTTTTAAATCAAACTATTGGATATAGGAAAACTTAGTTAGTTATCGAGTTGGGTGAACTTTTCCATTTCAGAAGTTTTACACCAATGTCCGCCTAGCGTTAACAATCTAAATATGTTAGTGTGATAATAGTAGGGTAACTGTTCCCACATTAATCCAATTGTCCGTTTATCATTTTAAGGTGAATTCTTTCTCTGATAATGTTTACCAAAATGTTCGTTAATTCTTTGATTTTTACTAGGATTAATGGGCAGTGAGGAAATTTCTGCAGGAACATCTTCCCAAATATTAAAAAGCAAAATTGCATTTCGGAGTTTACCAATTTCTTTTGCATGTACGATGTATGATAAAGGCTACCACCTAATGTAGCATAAAAGCTAAGTTCAACAGCAATGGGCTCTTCTCTCTGTTAGCCTTGATCAAGCTTTAATAACCACTGAGTATCCTCATCATGCCATCGCACAGTGGTCCAAAATGCGAATTTAGCTGGAAAGATACATTTTCAGCCTAAGTTTGAAGTTTAGGAGCAAAATTGTGTTCCATTAAGTTACTTCTAATAACAAGGCACTTTATTTGGTGTGAATGAAAACTAGGGTTGTCTTTATTTTCAGAGAAATTGAAAACTTAACTTTTTTATTTGCAGAAATAAAAGCATACATTATTGAGAAAAGTGGTAGAATAAACAATTTTAAGCAACTTCAATGGTATCATCTTTTCTGTAACTTTTGATATGACTGAATTAGAGAATTTTTTCCTACGTAGTTTAGGGTGTCCCCATAAAATCAGTTAATTTTCTGTTACTTTTTTTTTAACAAGTTTTACAGCAAAGTTGTCTTCCCATTGGTTCTAGAACAAAAAAAAAAACTACAACTTTTAAGCTGCTGAAATTGTCTCTATTGTAAGTAAAATAAAAGTTATTATGCTTTTTGTCAACAAAGTAGGGTTTTTCAAATGTTAGGAGGCAAACCAAAAAAATATTTCTTAACAGCATTTGGAAGGATTTTTATTAATGCATATCATGTCTGAAAACTGGAAATAGGTTATTTTCTTAAAATTGAGTAAAACACATTTGAAAAGGGCGTAATTTTATGAGAAAATCGTTAATTATTCGCTAACGGTAAGATTTACACGTCAAAACTTGTATTTTTTTAAGTTATAAAAATCATCCCATGGCACCGTTGTTGGCAAATTTGAAATGCAAAAAATTGTTTTTGTTTTGTAGGGACACCGGAAAAAATGATCTAATTCGGTCATATCAAAAGGTACAGGAAAAATATACCATTAAAGTTGCTCGAAATTATTTATTGTACAACTTTTTTGAATAATGTATGCCTTTATTTCTGCAAATCAAAAAGTTAGATTTTCGATTTCTCTGAAAATAAGGACCACCCTAGTTTTCATTCACGCCAAATGAAGCGCCTTGTTATTAGAAACAACTGAGTGGAAGACAATTTTGCTCCAAAATTTCAAGTTTATGCTGAAAATGTATCTTTCCAGCTAAATTCGCATTCTGGACTGTGCTTTGTATGAAGGGCCAAAAACGGGTGAGAGATCAATATGCAACATCAATTATACGTATCCAGCTTACCAATTTCTGTTGTATGCCATAAACTAATGAAGTGATAATCTAAAATGGGTTGAAACCAATCCCTAGTAGCACACTTGTTGCCATTCGGTTGAGATAACATAAATATGACTTGCTCAGTCATAATCAAGTAACTGCAACTAGTTTTGATCGTAGTGTGCTACTTGGGATGAAACAACATGTCGCAGTAAGTTGAATTCTGTTGGTGTTCATTTAGTAGATTTGGATCGAAGAAATAAACGCATTATTGTTCCGAACATGTTTATACCCAAGTGGCGCACTACGGTAATTTTTAGTTATAGTAACTTGATTATAACTAAGCAAGTCATATTTATGTTATCTCAACCGAATGGCAACAAGTGTGCTACTAGGGTAACTGCCGAAGTAGCCGCCAAAAAACACGCTCAAAAAGCGTTTTTTTAAATTGATTATTCAAAGGACTCTGCTGAAGAGTACCTGCATGAAATAAGAAATCAAATACTGTTTTTCGGCTTTGCTAGTTCGGAAGTTCAAACGACAACCACTGCTATCCTTACTTATTGAGCATAATGAAGCCATTGAATGGCATATTTAACGCTCCAAGCCAAAGAAGCACCCAATTGATTCCCATGTCCCAACAGCGCTACTGCCTTTCAGTTCAACCACCTGAAAATTTAGATCAAACACATCACCTTCCTTCGCTTGTCACAAACTATTCAACAGTTCATTCCAGCTTGATCGAAGGGCTATTTACTGCTGTCAGCTACCATGCTCCACCTCTTACTGTTTACGCACTCGAGTTCGAACCCCTCCAGACCGATCGATGCTTTGAACGAGCGAAAGTCTTCTGCACGCACCCCCTCCCATCCTCTCATCCCGCACAGATTCCCCACCGTCGTCGCGCAGAATAATTAATTCAGTAATCTTGAATGATTGACGTACCTCGGATTACTTGCAAGATTCGGCGCCGATTCGATCGCTCACTTGCCGCATTCGCCAGCAAATTAAAAATCCATCCGAATAACTACTACCGAACCGTGTGCAAGTGAACAGGCGCTGATTAGAAAATTCGAACTATTTCGAACCCGAGCGATTTAATCGCCCGATCCATCCCGAGAAAGCGCAACGGCGGCAGCCGAAACGAAAGGCAGCATTTTATCGAAATTAAGAAATAAAGGGGGGAAATCACGGGCGCAGATCAAACTTACATCGTCATCGTCCTGTATAGAACTTCGCTCATCATCAATCAAAATCAATTGATTTTTGCTCAGGTCATCGTCACAGTCGTTATTTGAATTACCGCTGCCACTGCCACCACCGGGACCGGATCGACCTGCCATCGGTCCTTGGCTGTGGTTATTGTTGGTGTCATTTCTGGAGCTGGTGGTGGTGCTATTGTTGTTGCTATCGTTACCAGCCATCAGCTGGTCCACCGAATTCAGGTCCATTGGCCCACCAGCGCCTAGCTGGTGAGCCTGATGGCTCCCAAAATGGTGCGCTTCGGGATGGTGGTGATGGTGATGATGATGGTGATGATGATTTAGTGGTTTCATAATTTCCATGTTACTCTTGAGTATCTCGTTCAACGAGTGATGTCGTAGATCGTTTATCTGCGCCGGACCAAGCTCGGCGGCCAGTTCATGGGTCTTCATCTCGAGAGTTCACTTTGCAGCACAACACACAACACTCCACTTCCGCTAGAGTACACGTGTTCCCGCGATCACGTCAACAGGCGGTGGTCCCGGAGCACCGGATAATCGTCAATCAAGTTTACGCGAACTTCACCAAGAAATACCTGCGTTACATCTCCGCTCGCCACAGGTTCCGTGGCATGACTCGGAAATGATAAATCGATCTGGGGTCGTAAAAATGCACCAAAACATGAATGGCACGCACCCAGGTTCTTCCAGAGATATGTCACGACCGGTTGTTATACACTATTGGTAGAAAAAAACATAACCTATCTCTATCTTACATTAGGAAAAAAAATACAATCCAGCTACTATTGTGTTTACGATCGCCGAAACGAACGGAAGAAAAGTGTGTTGATGGCACACGCGAATTCGGGGTCCCACGAGCGGACGGACGGCGCGAGATGCGTACGATCGGAGTATCGCATATAAACTACACACCGCTGCGTCGCTAATAATGGCCCCTAGCTATGTTTATGTTTTTATCTTGTCCACACAGTTTCTGCTCTCTGCATGTGTGGGTCCCTCTCTCGCACTCCGCACTCAAAACTGGATATCACTTTACGAAGGAAAAAACACATGAATCTGTGGGATTTCTTCACAGGTGCAATTTTTCTCCCTCGGAAACCTCCGAGACAGAGACTGAGAAAGAGAGCGATCATGGAGAGCGGGAGAGTGACCTGGGGTCTTTTCAACACGCGTGCGCCTTTTAATCATCTGTTTTGTTCTGCCTGCCTGCTGCCCCCCCCCCCCCCCAAACCATCATTCGTCACCGCTTGGGATGAGAGAGAGACCCCATGTGGGAAACAATCCCGACGCGAAGGATCCGGACCATGATCGATGCTCGCGATTCCGGTGACAAATTGGGCTGATCGCTCTGATTGTGTAAGGTCCTTCCTTGTCGCCGCCGTCACCCGGCGGTGATGAGGAAGGTAGAAGATTTTTCACTGCACTTCAAACAGCGAGCGCTCAAAGTGGGTCAGTTGAAGAAACGGTGGTGCTCAAAAGCCGATTCCGGATCAAATACACAACAAGTTGGGTGTTGGGTGGCTCAAAATGGTTTTGATTCGAATCGAATTGACTGGTTGGAAGGGGCGAGCAGGTCAACTGGAAGAGCACCACCACCGAGATTCCGAGAGGACACTTGAGCTTGTGTGGAGTGCGGGTCCGAAGTCAATTCATGTCGAATAAGTGAAGCGTGAAATTCGTGTTAAGATAACATTAGAGAAGCGAGCTAAATGGCAATGGTTCTGGGAAGGGATTGTTTCGGGGATTATGTTGCTTTCTGTTTTGTTGCTGAATTTTTGATATTGGAGAGATAGTTAGAAATTTAAAAATCCATTTATAGAATTGTTGTTTTTGTAATTCTTTTATTGACAATCTAGGATTTTAAAGTGTTGAATACAAGAAACTTTCAACACAGAAAAAATAATAAATTTTAACAGGCGCGTAAAATTTCCCCTCGTTTATTTTCAAACCAGAGGAAGCGCTAACAACAAAATTGTTTGCAATCTTTCATGCGCCATACAACAATGTTTGCAATCTTTCATACAACAGACTAAATTCAGGCGTTATCTGGCTTAAGTTCACATGACATTTTCTATTGTTTTCTGCCAAACCTAGCATTCCTTTTATGTGCATGTGCCGACCGTCACGAAAAGTGGTCAGGTTTTGAGCAATAATATCTCAGTCGTTTCTCCAAAAGTTTTCAAAAATTTTACACCAATCGATTGCAAATATGTTTATGCATTGATTCCGACAGAGGAAATTGTTGATTTTGGGCCACATACTATTGAAAAATCAATAAATGTTAAGTTTTAAAAACTATAGTATCTCAAAGAGTATTGCATTGTTCAATCAAAAACATTCAGTATCGTAGTCCTACATCATCATTTTGAACAACGCAAAAGGGGCTGTATCTAGTAGTTTTTTAACTACGACTACTAACGCTTGGAACAGATACCAGTATTTCAATTTCCATTGTAAAATTGTGTTCGGACGAGTTGCAGAGCTTTTAAAGGTGCGTATTTTAATATATTAACTTTCGTTTAAGTCGAGTTATTAGTACGAGACACTGAAGAAGTCTGCACATTGTAGACGAAATACGCGTATCTGTCGAAGCTTTGCTTATCTTGGTTGGAATTAAATGGAGATTACTAATTTTTCTTCTAATTTATAGTTACAAGTATTCCACTAAACAGCTCAAACCCTCTAGGATATTAACTTTGCCGCTAGTTTCAACTCATCAATAGTTATTGAAGTTTTTCTTCTAAAACCATCCCAGATTCAAATGTTTGAACATTTGAAGAGAGCGTATTTCTTTTAGAAAAACTTCAATAACTATTTATTGGTTAAACCTAGTGCCAAAATTTGTGTACCAAAGTACGCGTCTTCAAAAGTTCTAAAACTCGTTGGAACACAACTTTACGGTGGGAAATGGAATAAAAATGTAAGGGCAAAATGGTACACCCTATGTTGATGAGGAAAAATCGCTCTAAATCAGTCAATTTTCAAGCTAAAAAAAATTTGTATATGAAAATCCCATGAAATTATTTGCGTTACAACTTTAACCTTAAAATGCAAACGTCTATTTCAGCAAATAAAAACGTTAGTTTTTGTATTTCCGTGAAAATGGGGACCACCCTAATTTTAACCAACATAAAAAAATGGACCTTTGTGATACAAACCATGTTGTAGAACGTCGCTTTCCTGTAAAGTTTCAAGTTTAGGCGATGGGAGCATGTTTCCTCGTAAATTCGTGATCTGGACCATAGTGCAGTGGTAAGATTTTAACCAATGTGATGGTAACCCTTAATTGGGAAAACAACGCTACTTCTATTTACACTGAGATCAGCAATGGTCCAATTCAAACCAATAGTAAGGATGCTGTTAGGACCATTCACTAAGTGAGATGATGGTTTTTTTGTATTGGGCATACAAAACCTTTGCTTAATAGCTACCTTATCTCGATTAAAATCAACAGGAAGGATTCGCGCCGCAAAATGCATTACTGCACAAAACATGGCACCACACGGAGTGCCAGTTCCAACATATACGGTAGGTCATCATTATAGAGATACCCATTTCATCCTCCACATAATATTTGGATTGGAACTAGCATCAATTTGTATGCACTATTGCAGAATTGTCAATAACACTTTTAGGCAACCTCCCAAACCGCGAGGCAAAAAAAATGAAAGAGAAGAAAAACAGAAAATACAACACAACGTGCCGCTTCACCCTAAGAAGTATGATGGCGGATCTTACAATGTATGCAAAAGAATACGGATGCTAAAATTAGACTTAGATCAATTAAATTTGGTCCCGAATATTCCTATGATGTCCATTGGTATTGATGCATCGAGCAAGTCACCAACGCTGCCAAACTATAGACTGTTTCAGAAATTATAAGTACACTTTATAAATTTAAAAAATGTGTTGTATTTAAAGATTTCAATTCTTTTATTTGGCTAATTATATTAGCACTGGTGTTTTACATAGCATTTTACTCTTCTTCAATCGAAATCTCTCGATCGAGGTCCATAAGCTTCTGCATAGTTGCATCACTTTTGCACAATCATTTTTAAATTATTCGATGTCATCCGCTGGTTTTACAAATATCCGTAGTTTTGCTTTGGTTAAAGCAAAAAAGTCACGGTTTTCCGTGTATCCGGGAAACTTAACGAACTCATGTCTTTCGGCATGAAACAGACATGAGTATTGGCTTTTGTACCACCCATAATGGCATCATATAGTTACCGAGCTCTCGGTTGCACATGCGAGTCTGATTTGAGTTCATTTTCACATACTCAACAATGCCGGTGTGAAGACCTACTCGTATTCAGTCCAATATACAGGGTGGCGAAAGTTGCCTGTCAGTGTTTAATGTCTCAATATATTTCTTGTACAGTTTAATTCAGCAACATGTTCATATTTTTCATTGAACGTGTAATAATTTGGCATTTGAGGGGTGTTATTTGTTTTGGAATGTCCACAAAAAAAAAACAAAAAAATTTCAAGCGTATTAGCAATTGTATTTGAAAAACTAGAAAAATCTAAACTAACACTTCACTCGATCATTTAAAAAAAATACAAAATAAAAATTTTAGGTGGGTTATATCAAGGTTGTAACCGCGAGGTTCACGTAGGACCGCGTTGGTGAAGAGTAATATTGGTATCGTACAGTTCATACATATCGTAAATCAAATGATTGGTTAATATTGAAAACTTTCTTCTTATTTATTTTACTTCATACTGCACTTTCGTGACCTTTGCTATTCAACGCACTTATTATATAGCATTTCAGTATTTTACATTAACATGCCGATAAAACATTAATTGAATCAACATAAAACATGGACTGAGTTGGGGGCTATAAACCTGTGGGTTAATGTTTGGTCCTAAGTGCAACTATGTCCATGCTGTACGATAGAATAAGTGAAACTCATTTTATGGCAGCCCCTAAAATGTAAGAAACCGCTACCGTGACCGTTAGATTTTTCATAGGGACTCAACTGACAAACGTAACCAATGATTGTTTCGGTCAATATCTAGTGACACGTAGGGGAGGATGGTACATAACGCACTGTTTAACAACATCGTGAATTACTAGGTAGTGGAAGCTGAAATTTAGGAATAAGTTATGGAGTATGATGGATTACGATGTTTTTGTTGTAGATCAAATGTGATTTAAAATCAAAACGATGATTTTTCATGATTTTTTAAACCTTTTCCAATTTGATCCCAACTAGACACCGGGGTAAAACGCCTGTTTTATTGCTCAATATGCAGCCCAAAATTGGGGTAAGACGCACCACAACACTGGGATATGATGAACCAAATTATTTAGATAGCATGCACCGCTTGTTAAAAGTAAAACACGGCTATAAAAAGTTACTCATTAGAGTTGTAAAGTGAGGAGGTTGCATCATATCGCTCTTAGCTCTGTTTGGTAGTCAAGCAGCCAATGGGTACAGAATAAAGGCGTTGCGCAAAAACGTTTTGATAAATTACCAACTCCTTATTTTAAACACGCTTAGAACAACGGAGCAGTAAAGTGTAGGAAGCACGTTGGGTTAAATTGGGTTTATTTACAATTGGATTGAAATTACGTACTTTTGGGTAGCAGTAAGTTATTTCTACACAAGTTTGGCTTCACATACTTAACCGCACCACTGGGTACTTTTTTCTAAACGTGTTTAATTAATTTATATTGTATATATATATAAATTATATATATTGTATATATATATAAATATAAAATAACGCCACTGTGCGTTCTGCCCCAGTTTCAGTTTACATGTTTTTTTTCTAAATATTCTGAAAATACGTGGAATTGTAGTGAAGTTTTGATACTATCTTGAAGTTTTGTTGTGTGCGATACATGTAAAGTGAATTTATTACAAACCATGGGTATTAACGCATGGAAAAGCTATTATTAACATGTGAGGTACAGTCGTGACAATTTCTTAAATTTTGATCAAATTTTGGTGTATTTAGTGTCTTGTTGTACTACAAAATTATGATTTATGCTTTTTTTTTTAAATGATAAAGTATTATTCCATTGAAGCTCTAGCTTTGAAGATTTGAGCATATTCATTTAGTGGGTCATTCTACTCCACCAGTGCGTTTTGTACTGTTCTCCCCTACTCATGTAAGCCCCCAATTCTTTCCAATAGGTGGTCAGATCAAGTCTCTGCTGCTAAATAATGTGGTGGATCAATGAAGTAAGTTTGAAATGTCGAGAAATTTATGGAAGAAGTCATATAAAATCAGACACTAGCAACAAAGCGAAACATTTTTGCAGCTAAGGGATGCGGCAATTGTTTTATCAAACATGGAATGAAAATAAATGAAACAAAAAAGAAGAAGACAATTTGAACCATCTGTTGCCCGTTTTTGAGGACTCGGAAAGGGATAACCATATTTTCAACCTGTTCATATGCCAACTTTGTGTGGCAGAAAAAGGAGGTTATTTTTATTTAAACAATTAATCTACTTATACTAATAATACTTCATTGAAATTTTTATGCAAAACATTTGTAGGTTTTTCTGATCAAATGGTTAATGAAGTCCTTTTGTTTAGTCGAACGAGAATAATAAGCATTCAAAAACATTTCACCTTAGTGTAACGCTCCCATTTTTCAAAATTTTGAAACCAAAATAAGAAAAGAAAAGAAAAACGAATTCCTACGTTAAAACTGAAACAATTTTTCAAACAATCCCTAGTAAACTAGAGAGAAATCCTCTATTCTCCCATACAAAAAGTTTATACTTTGGCAGATAGAGCTATTTTGTCTGCGACTTTCTATGTTTCTTCGGTGTCGAGTGCTTGAGTGTTATTTGTCAAAGGATTAGCTTTTTCTGATAGAGAGTCACCAATTGCGAAGCGTTTGATAAACGTTGTTGATTTCAAGCCATTCGTTGTGTTTTGCGAACATTTATTTTACTGATAAGCTACCGTTGCCACCCTGTGTATGACTAGCACTTTGTGCAACAAGTCGACATCCGTTTCGAGCTTGCCACTTTTTCGTTCGGGGCTTCGGCACATTTTTCTCGCAGGATGGTAAGCTAAGGGTTGGTGGTCTTATCAAGAAAACGTGTGTTCATCTATCGTTATCTCATGGAACGTACATCTTGCAGATGCTGCCCCAGGTTTTATGGATTCAATAAGGATACCATATACAGAAAAAAATATGTAAAGTTTTCCATCGTTCAATTGCAAGCCAAAGTAAGTGTAAACAACTAAATTTTTTGCAATATTTCATACAACATTCAACATTGTTTACGATCATTCATACAACACACCTGGTTTAAATGAAATCCTGATTTAATTTGCATAAATTCCATGAATTTAAACCAAACCAAGCATTCCATTTATAGGCATTAGATAAGACAAAAAATTACATGAATATTACAAACAGTCTCTATAACCTGACGTTAATTTGGATCAACTTAGACAAAGAGGCTGGTGTCCGGATGATAGTAATTGTTGCCAAACTCATCAGTCTTTCCACGATTAGCGAGTTCAATTGAATAGTTCATGGTTTATGAGAAATTTAAGGTTTCCACAACTATCCGGACACATAAAAACTTTAGTAAAAGACAAATTACACATTACAATTCAATTGTTGATAGTCATTCCGAATGAATGGGAAATGATGTGAAATTTCACGAAGTCAAAAGGTACTTATTCGTTATTTGCATAAAATGTATTAACTTTGCGCTCAACTCCATCCATTAGGGTTTGTAATCTTCAGTTTTCATGGTGATCGTCTTCTTCGAAATTTGTTTGAAGAGTTTGGCATCCTTGTTTTCTTGTTTCTGCCCAGAATCCTTTGCTTTATTTAAGCCCAATATCTCTCGATTGTACGTAACTTTTGACAATTTGGCGGTTTTGTGGTTTTTGGTACAATATTCACTTAATTTGCTTCTCACCACTCCAACAAAGTTTTATCTTAATGGCATGAATCGGACCAGAACAAAGAGCATTCTTTGTGGTTTTTTATGAAGGGTAGTATCCACTTTTGCAGCACTTTTCAGGGTAGATCTTCTTGTTTATTGGGCCTGAGAATTTTGTCAATTATCGTACATGTTTGGGCCGGAGGGTCTCAAATGTTACGAAACTTTGTCCACACGTAGGGTTCATGGATATATAAACAAAAACAATAATTAAATAAAATCAGGGTTGCCAGTTTTCCTGGAGAAACGCCAATCGAAGTTTTCCGATATTCCCGAATATCACTAATTACAAAAATTGTAGCTCAAGAACTATTCTTCGTAGAAAACATTTTGTTTTTTAACTTAAATGAAATTTGCACTTAAATTTAGAACAAGTATAATCTTAAAGAAATTTAAAACAAAATTTTCCACAGCGAAGGAAAATTGCTTGAAAACCATTTTCTTCAAAAAATATTTTCATGTTTATAAGCTATATACATGTTTATAAGCTATTATACATTGATGAAATTTTTGCGATGGGCTTTTATTTTGCGATGAGCTATTTATTTTTGAGTAATGCGCGAAGAACTATGAGCCCGTCACTTGTTTTCATACAAAAATGAAAAAGTTCCTAAACTGTCGTCGTCTTGTTTGCTCGTACGTTTCTCAGATGGTTGTTCGGAATTTTTCCTTTCCGATTGATGGCCGCTAGGTAGCTCACTTTTAAAATTAGATCGTTTTTAAAAGGCTCAACAGTAAATCCTTTAAGGAGCCGATGGTTAATTAATTTGTTCTTTAACAACAGTCAAAGTTTTTCTCTAAATGTAATGGTTTTTGAACTACGATTTTTCAAGTAAAATGTTGGAAAAAACATACACCCATCTCAAAAGTTACTCTTGAATCCAAATAATCTCAACACCAGTGGATTTTTTTTTCAACATACCGAAGACGTGTACCAAGTTTCATCAAAATCGAAGATAGTTGAGTTTGGTGACCGACCGATTTGGCGTGGAATCAGTCAATCGGCGTATTATTACTTCTACGTCCTTGATTATCAAAGCCATTGCTGATGAATCATTAGTATAAACACATTGTTTAGGCCTAACTTGACGTTTCATCACGTAAATGAAACAGATTCATGATCATTTTTGCGTAATTCTAAATATTGTTAATTGATTGTTGTCGTCTCTGAGATAAAACCTATTAACCTTTTCTTGAACATCTGAGCTTTGTGACGGTCGTCTAGTTTTTGACAAAGTTTCAATTCTTAAATCGTACTCTTTCAACTCAGTTACCATATGTTGTAGCTTCTTCAAAGATAGGATTTTGTTCTTACATATGACCAGTTTCTTGCTAATAGTCTAAGAACTTCATCTATTTTCTCAGTTGTGTCGGCTTAATCGAAATCCTCTGACACTTCAGAAACTTCATTTGGAAGCCTTGTTCTTATCGTTTTAAAAAAATGTGAAAATATTTCAGTTGCTTTAAAAAAGCGATGATTGCTACTAGAAGCATCTCTTCGTAATTACTTTTCTTCGATAGATATTCCTAAAAACTGTGCAACAGCTTGATTTTTTGCTCATTTAATCAATGATCCTATGGATTTTCTCGTGGAAGCTGTTCCTTTCGATGAAACCGACGATGTTGGAATTGCAGTCAGTTCTTTAATTTTTCAATTTCTGCGGAAACTGTTACGGCAATGTTGTTCTCACTAGTATTGGTAAGCCTTAAGGGGACCCTCCCTGATTTTGGCAAAAATAAAGCAAAGTTTGTATTTTTTGTGGGAGCATGAAAAGGCGTACGAACTTTCGGTTTTGACGATTAAATTTGATTATTATTCAAGATTTCAAAGAGATAAAATTATTGTCAAAATTCGAAATGGCGGGTTCAAAATGGCGATTTACGTAAGGCTCTGCGCGCAAAACATGTAGCGACAACTTCAAGCCCGCAGCCTCTTGTAGTGGACAAAAATCAAGTCTAGTTATCATTTCTGAAAGATAATAAAATATTCTACGGCTTGAATCAAATTTCAGACAATTTAAACTTAAACTCATTGCAAAGTGATCATTTGAACTGAAAAGTTTAATTTTCCGCTGGTTTTTATCATTTCAACCGTGTTTAAAAATTATACATAACTAATTATTAATGCCGGTTTTTAGTTCAAGTCGTACAAAAAATTATAACCTTTCAAACAGCTATTTGATGGAGGGAATCGGATTAATAGATCAAGCCCAGGGCATGAAGTTAGATTGAAAAACATGGTTTCGAGAAAAACGCGTTCAAAGTTTTTAGCGCATAGCTCAGCGCACGTGAGACTGGTGTGTTCGAGACGCTGCTATTCAATAAATATTCATCGTTTCAAAAAATCCTTCGACACATATATTCTACAAATATGAGGCTTTCATTTTTTGCCAAACAAAAAAAATGGATTTTTTGGTTCAAATTCAGGGAGGTTCCCTTAAGCGACAATTCGACAATGCGACAATTTTTTCTCAAATTCTTGAGCAAATTTCATTAAAGTTTGTTAAAATAATGGTTCTACGATGAATTGTTTCTGAGTTAATAATTTACGAAGTTAGTGATGTGCGGGAAAATTGGATAACTTCAATTGGCGTTTTTCAGAAAATCTGGCAACCCCGAATTTTTTAATATTTTTTTTTTGTTTATATGTCTATGAACTCTAAGCTTGGACAAAGTTCCGTAACAACCTGATACCCTTCAGCCCAATCTGTACGATAATAAAAAACACCTCGCATGTGGTGACCCAAGATTGATTCTTTCTGCCACACGTGCAAATAGATTTATTTGAGAAACTCCAGAGCTTTCTTCATTTAAAAATGCTCAATTGTAACATTTTTGGCCATAGCAGAATAGAAGACCAGCTCTTGATGATGCCTTAAATGCTGTTTTGGTTTTTGGACTAATCCAAGTGACATTTTTTCAAACCACCGTTTGAACAGTGAGATTCGGAATTCCCTTCAATATCTTCTTTACCTCGCGGACCATGACTGGATCAGTACGTTGTTTTGATAACTTTTCGGTTCTCTCTTGACCGTCAAACGTTTCGGAAATGATTCGAGCACACCTTGGACATTTGATTTGGGTGAATTCAATTTTTTTTTCAATTTCCTGTAATCACATGTCAGGATTTGCCTCACGTTCATACATCCATCCGTTCGCACATTAACTTTGATTTCGTTATCGTTTTGAACGCTCAATATGGAATACAAACACAAATCAAAGACTTCCACCTCAGCAAAATTTTTCACTCCTACGTGCAGTATTTCTAATTTAAACAGCTCAAACTCTCTAGGATTCAGTAATTAGAAGCTGTTCATATTAATGTGAATACAGACCTTAGAGTCTTATATAGTTAGCTTGTCCTTCACAGGTTTTATAATTTTGCTGCGTTGCAATAAAAAGCCAACAAATTGATTTGGGTCTAATTTAACTTGTTTTCTCTTGGAAATCCGTACTGTCAATACAAAAATATTGAAGCTCACGGTCCTAGAGCCTGGAGAATGACATTTGTTCCAACAATTTGATAAGCAATGATTCAGAGATGAATTTGCCTTTTTCGTTGCTTTTCGTGAGATGCTTTTGGATTACCATGTTGAATTTTCAGGATCCTGTCAAAGCTTTGACAGAGTTTGTTAGAACCTCCATGTAAGATTATTTTGAATCGCATGGTGAACTTTAGAAGTGTTTTGTAAACTTTCTTCCAATCATCTTACGGATTAATTTTCAACCTCCTTGCAGAACTCAACACAGTTTGAAAACAAAACATGTTATTTTCTGCGTTACCTAATGCACATAAAAGGAACGCTAGATTTACCTGAAAAATTATATAACGCCTGAATCTAGTCTGTTGTATGAAAGATTGCAAACATTGTTGTATGGCGCATGGAAGATTGCAAACAATTTCATTGTTTACGCCTCCTTTGGCTTGGAATCAAACGAATGGAAATTTTACGCGCCTGTTAAAATTTAATATTTTTTAATTCTGTGAATTGGTTTCACGTGTGAAGCCTTTGTGCACGATTTTTCGATTGTTTGAAATCCTTGGATGGTTGCTTTGAAATTTTCTAGCTGATTAAGTAAAAAAATGAGTGGTTTGGTGCTAAAATACCTCAACTCCCAAGAATCCCCTCATGAAATTCCGAGGACATTTCCCCGCTTAAAATTCACGAACCCTTCGGCCAACTGCCGGAATCAAATTTGTCCAAAGCAACAATCCGCTTTCCGCCGCCATGTTGACGCGGGGGACAAGCACGTACTGTATCAACTTTGCCTCTTTTTTTTTTCACCTGGCCTGGCTTAGGATCGGCCGAACGACGCAAGATCATCGAACAAACGAAATCTCCTCCAACAATAACACCAAGTACTTTCTTCGATTTGAACCTGTTCCGCCGTACAACACACACACTTCACACCTTTTCGTAAGCGTACGACTGTGCCGGGATACTTGAATCGTTTCGGAAATCAAATCTCGGTGCGTCGTTGGAAGGGGAGACTAACCGCCAACCCCCTCATTCCTAGCAGTCTCTAGTGTCATTCATTTTATTATTATTGTTATTATTAATTTAAATTTTTGACCCATCTCTCGATCGCAACGCTGTATAGAGAGAGAGAGGGCGTAAACGGCACGAAAGGATGAAATGCGCGAAAAGCAAAATCCGAGAAACGGATCGTGATTCAAGTGTATTAGTTTTCGCCGGTTCGGCATGGGTTGGGTAGGGGTACTCTTTCAGCTCGCAGCTCAGCGAGTGCAAAAGGTGGACAATTTATAATGAACGACGATGGATATACGGCACACACACCTTCTGGCTCCCAGCCCCGCGGTCCAGCGGTGTGGATTTATTCAACTGCGGCCGCAGCAATTCTGCGCTGCATGTTAGGTGATGAAAAGTTGTGGTGTGAGGATGGAACGAAGGTGCTGGTGAATTTATGAATGAAAATTATTGCAAATATTGTGACGATGCTACAAAGTAGCGAGTGTAGGTATCGATAGAATTGGCTGGTTGGTCAGTTGGGATTGTGGGGGAATATCGATATCGGGGTTCGTTGCCGCATGCTGCGACAAGTCACCTGGATCGGGTTTCACGCCCGAATGCGTTGCAGGATCGTGATTTTGGACCTGGCTATTTTGCATTCATACCGTGGTGTGGCCGATTATAGAGGCTATAGATTGTACAGCTGCTATCGTTGGGATAGGGCAGTTTTCAGAGTACAATGTTTCACAGTGTTGAGCCAATTTGTTTATGCAATAGTGATTCAATCAATGTAAACTTAATTAAGTCTTAAAAGGAACATCTGCTGCATTAATTTAATTGCTTTTTTTTTAAAAAATAAACGTATTATTTCACTCACTTCGTAGCAAGCTCTTTCTTATCTTCCCAACGCAATTATTCACATTTATCCAAATTAGCTGAGGCTTACTCCGAACACTCGTACGCAGTGACCCACCACACCTTTTTCCCATCTCGAGCATATTATTGCTGCGAAGAGATTTGCTACAGTTTTTGTCGCTCCGTTTTGGCCACAGCCAGCCAATTCTATCCGACATCTTCGCAGAAATGTATCCCAATAAAAAGCCATTTTCCTTCTAAGCCTGACCTAGCCTGCTCGAAGAGCTCGTTTTGGCGCACCAGCAGCACCGCATGTGTGTCATTTCATGAATAAAAAACTATTTTATTGCAGTTTAAAGAGATAAAGAGCGTCGCCTTTTTGTTGCTGCTGTTGTCGTTGCCGGTGCTATGATTCCTTCTCCGTGAATACGGCAGCTCCCAAAGTGGTCAACCATTCCGCAATTGGTAAGTTCAAATAAGTTGCTACTGTTGGTGGTGTTGGTGGTGGCATTAGCGAATTCCAATGTTATTTCTTGGCGGACCAAATTGAAATTCAAGCGGAGAAAAAGCGCTATCACCATTCAGATCGTAGCTGAAGATTCCGGAAAGAGTTAGTCTCTTTTTTGGCACTCGAGAATGTCAGAATTTCCAATAGGAATTCAATTCCTCAACTCCAAGTCAAAGCAAAGGTAGAAACCCAAAATTCAGCGTCCCACAGCACTCCCCTATCGGACATTTAACGCGGTCCAGATCAATCGAAATAAATCGATCACAAATGGTGCAAACTGGAGACGTAACTAACAATAGCGCGAAAAAAGCATTTATTTCGCGCACTCTCACCTCTCATTATAAACGGCCACCACATCGCTCCACCGGCAGACCACAGCAACTTCACGCTCTTTAAGTGTGTCTACTTTTTTTCGTGTCTGTACTATTGCCCGCTGGAGCACTCTTCGCTTCACCGCAAACCTAACCACAACTTGTACGGAGGGTACCTACGCACTTCTTCTAGCCTCACCGCAACAACAACGACGACGACGGCGATTCGTTCGCACTGGCTCGCGCACACGCCGTCGTCGGTACATTAGCGTCCAATTATAATTTATTATTTCGAATATTTTAATAGTTAATCAAAGCCAACAATGAAGGCACCCGGGCCCCTAAAAACATTTGTCCGAAGCGATTCCGCACGCTTTCCTGCGGATTTGATTCAACTTTGTTTCGTTGGGCGAGCCGGAGCAGACGGACGGGGTTCGTCGCTTATTGTCCACCGCGCAAACTATGCATGCCAGCCCGGGCCTTGGCCATGTGTTTGCGTGTTTAGTGCAGGTAGGTACCTACATTATCTTCTATTGCGTCCAATTGGAGTGCGATTGGGTGGTCGAGGGCAGTTTGTAGTGACCGAGTGCGAGATGGAATAATAAATGGAAAACCAATCATCTATCGGTGGCCCGGAGTGGGCGTCCGGGTCAACATTGGAGTTGAGGGGATAATGACGGGTAGTGCGATGGGCGGGGAAGACGTTGGCCACTTGCAGGGCTTGTTTCGTACGTGTTTTGTAGAGTTTACACATTTTTGTTGTTTTGGAATTGCACTACAAAAAAAAAGCAATGCTGGTTTCTCAGCTGAATCCATTTAGTTACGTCATTTGAAGCGTGAAATCCTAGGGTCAAAGGTGTCTAAACTCAAGTTGAGTTTTATTCAATTCCAAGGGTCTGTCGTTTTAGATTGTGGGCTATTGGACTCTTAGTGA